>BQNB010068236.1:23363-33601 GCA_026074375.1 Tanacetum coccineum
TTGACGTTTTAAACATGTTTCTCATGTGCTTAGCTTGGATTGATTCTTGATGCTAAATGGAGTCTATGTGCTATGTGACTTCGCCAATTTCAAGACTTATCTATTATATACTCGTTTTCATTATCAAAACTTTGTTATGCTTTCGCTACATTTAACTCTCTTATGACCTGTTGTAAAACTTAAATTTATTTTCTTTTATGCAACGAGTAAAATTTTTCAAACGTTCATGATTAGTGGTCATTCTTTGTAACTTTGTGTTCAGATTGTTATGACTTCACGCCCTCGGACACGTATTCCGTCCAGGCCCCGTCTAGGGGTGTGACAATCATGAATTCAATAAAGATCATATTCAAAAGAGTAACAAGGTTTATACCGACTTCAAGAGCAAAATACGATGATTTCAAAAGAATCTCCCAAGAACATCTTATTATATTCAAAGCAAAATCCGGAAACTATGAACAATTCTGTCACAATCGATTATAGATTCAAATAATCACTTCTATTATACTTCTTTGATGGATCAAAGCCTGGAAATTGATGGCGGAGAATGGTGGTAGTCGATGGTGGTGATGGTGGTTTGAAGGGGAGTTTAGATCCTTGGTTTTTCAAGCCAAGATCACCAAAAACACCTATTATAAGTTGTAGAATCGGATGGGATTTGTTTGTGTGATGGTGTGTGAAATGAGAGAGCCTAGGAGGGTATTTATATGATTTTCGGGGGCCAAAGTGCGCAGCACAAACTTATTTGAACGCCACACATAGGGAGTTAATGCACACTTCATTTAATTGCCTTTAATTTTCTCTACCGCCTCAAAAGTGCACCGCACTTTGGGTAAAACTGCCGCACTTTAGGTGTTAAAGGACTTTTTAGTTTTGGTGAAAAGTGCGCCGCACTTTCTGCAAGTGCGGTGTACTTTTGATCATTTTCAGCAGTTGGCCTTTATACGGTTGTAGATAATTGAATTCAGATCGCGTGGCCGCTTGAACCAACTAAAACGGAGTTAGTATGACCGAGTTATGATCAAAACAGTGAACAGGTGTCGGGAAGCTCTGAGTTTGAGTTATTTCTTCGTTTAAGCTTCAATTCTTCGTGTAATCTTCCATTTTCTTCCACGACACCTACCTAGAACTTATAATAGCAAATATACTTGATTAAGTACCGAAAGTTCACGAGAAATGATCAGATAAATGCAAATAACGCCGCCAAAAATATGTAATTTAGGTGTTATCAAATCCCTCCACACTTAGCTATTGCTTGCCCACAAGCAATTAAAGCGAGAAAACAAGATCATTTATCGAGACTTGGAGAAAAAATCATTTTAGCATTAACAAGTGTTTACCAGTTTTATAACTTTTTAGGCATAGACATATAGCAGAGCACCTCACATAGGGAAAGTGTTTGTTTTTTAATTCACATGAGTCACTCAGATAAGGTTTTATATTTGTGAAGTCACTCAATTGCACAGACATAATCTAGGTCGCTACCATATGCTTGTAATAGACATATTAACATACCCGTTGTGGTGTAAGCACCTAGACAGAAATCTCAAAGAGGCAAAACGTGATAATGATGAGGGTGAATAGTAGATACTTGATTCCGTGTGCCAAAACTTTGCCTTATACTTTTGAACTTTTAATATTTTTTTCTTTTCTCTCTTTTTTTTCAAAAGATAAACTCTTTTCATTCCAAATACTGCAATTACTAAGGCTAGCACAAAACTTCTTCTTCAACGAGCATATTTTTCTTGCTCTTTGGATACTTTGGGGATCTCAACACTAAAAGCGAGTGCTGCAAATACATGATTGCATAAGGATTTATTTCACCTCTTATCATACGACTTTGTCTATAAATCAACCTCAATGCGGTCTAGTAAATGATGATCAAGCACAAGTTCTGGAGCTACTAAATTACCGGCCCACTCATATAACGTTATACCAATACCAATGTCCCAGAAAAGGTGACAAAGACCATACGTGCACATCCGTAATGACAGAATAGACACATATGACTGCATTCAAAGCTAACTCGAACAAGCTAAAGGCAACAATTATCTTGGGTACCAAAGGTGGGTAACCGAATATATTCAAAGGCTTATAATTCTCACAATTTAGTGGACTGGGTTGTGCTAGCTATAATGTCAATCCGGTTAGATTTGCCTTACTAAGAGCATTTTTTAATTTTGAAAGCATATATATATATTAAGATTTTTGTTTAAAATATCAGTTGGAAAATTTGAAAATTTCTACAGGGCAAACATGGAGGGACATGATAATTTTTTCTTATTCACTACCCCTCCATACTTAAGTTGAACATTGCCCTCAATATGAGAACTGATAAATAAATGTGAGAACTGATAAATATAGAAAATAGGGAAAATTAAGGGAAAACGGTACTTCCCAGGGTTCTTAAGTTCTTGGATGAATTCTGAAGGGTATCGCGCGAAATGGAATGTCAAGCATGTGTATTCTACCACATGTAATTTAATACTCCAATTTTTAAAGTCCTTTCAAAGTGTTAAAAATACCAACCACCAATCAAGCTCCTACATGTTTTTATTTAATCTGCAAAATAGACATAACTACAAGAAAAACATTAAATACAAAAGCGCACTTTCGTAGGTTCACGTGTTGCATTTAGCGCATGCATCAAAACTTTATACCCCTCGGTGTCCCGAGTGGACGAGTTATAGTCTCGTGAGGCTTTCCAGCGAACACACCCACAAAGTTCGATAAATTTCTTTTTGGGTACAGAAATCGAGGTACGCGACACACTGGCCGAATGCGTGACATACTTAAAGACTGCAAAGTTTTTGTTATATATATATTTTTTAGTTTTTTATAGGTTTATTATTATTTACTATTACTACTACTACTATTCTTTTTTTTTGTTATACTCAACTTGATTCATGATACCTTGACAATACGGTTCAACTGGAAATGATCCACCGTTAAACGTTGAAGGTATGGAGTCTTTGGTATATACTCAAGGAACGGATATTCTTTTGTTTTTACCACGTGATAGCCCTTTTTGATGTTTTAATAGGTTTATCTTTTTCGATTTTATTGTTAACGATGATAAGAGGTGGTGGATCTTTTTGAATTTTTGGAGAATCATCAGACTTTCCACTCCTGGTGAATACGGTATTCACTTGCTCGGTTTGAGCTTGAGGAGGAGGTTATGGTTCAGTCCAATTGGTTTGTTCTGAAGAGATGTTTTGAGACTTCTCCCACTCATCTATTTTTCTTTCCATATTTTTATTTTTAGTTTGGAAATTATTTTTGTTTTTCTTCATTTTTATATTTATATCGTTAACATTGTTTTTGAAAAATATATTTGTAACTCTTTGACCATCCAAGAATTTTGTGATTGATTTTTCAAAATCAGTTTTAGATTGAGGTTCTTGGTTTACTGTTTTAGACTCTTTGTTAGGTAAAACATCGGTGGTTTTATCATCGTCTCTGGAAAAAAGTTTCCAATGAACAGTTCTCATGCTACGGATACATCTTTTGAAATCTTCGAGATCATTTTTCACATCATTGTTTAATTCTGTGAGCGATTTTTCAGAATCATTAGGATCATGATGAGATTGGCGAGAATACGAATCACGAGAATTTTGGTTTTGATGACCTTCAGATCAGATGTAATTTACTTCATGATGTTCACACATTGTCGTGTCATCATTCATGCGGTTTTTAGAAGCGTGATTATCTTTAAGGTCATGATATTTGTTACGCATCTCATGCTTCTCTTCTTTTAAGCTTATAATCTGAGAATCCATTTTTATTGTTAAAGCTTCCAATTTTTCTATTAATCGAGAATTATATTTCCATCGATGAAAGCAACAAATTTTTGATGGTGTTCATTTTTAGATTTAATGGGTCAATCATGTTCGAAAAGGACTTGTCATCAAGAAATTGAAAAGCTTGATTCGGACTTTTGTAGAGGAAGATTCCTCCGGCAGTTACGTCCATAGTTAAATCCAGGACGATCCTTGAGTGTGTTCGTCTAGACCGTGATAAAATTTTGAATAATAGCTCATTTGTCAGAAGCCTGTGCCCTTGACATTACGCGAGGCATGCTTGAGTAGGTTCGTCTAGACTGTGATAGAATATTTGAATAATAGCTCCTTTGGTAAGACCGTGCTCATGACATTTTCGAAGCATGCTCTTGAGTCGTAACCAAGCGTCGGTTAGACTTTCACATACGAGTTGAGAGAAATTTCTGATTTCAAGTAAAAGACGGTTAAATAACAAAGGTGGAAAGAATCTGTTTATAAAAGCTCTTCTCATTTGTTCCCACGATGTTATAGACCCTTCATTAAATTTGTTAAACCAGGTTTTAACTTTATCGCACAAGGAAAAAGAAAATATCAAAAGCTTAACACCTTCAATCTGCGTTTCACCGTATCTGAACATGTTGCAGATTGCGATAAATTCATGGATATGGTCATGCGGATTGGCCCGCAGATAACCATCGAATTTATTTTCTCGAATCATATATAAGTGAATACTATTGATAACAAAGTTGTCATCAACATCGAGTTGAATAATGGTAGAATTAGGAGTCGGTGCTACAGTCTTAGCACTTTCCCACATAGGTTGATCATCAGGATCGAGAATTATTTGTTTGGGTTCAACATCCTCTTCAGGTATATTTATAACGACAAAGTCATTAACAATATGATGTTCGGTGGAAGATTTGTGCGATTTTATCTGAACGGATTCTTTTTGGATAATTTTAAATTTACAAGACCTTTTTATTTTATTTTATTTATATATTAGACTTACTAGTTGTTTTCCGAAAGATAGGGGATTTATACACACGTTAAGCATTTTGCAAAGAGACATTTTTATATATATAATTAAGGTTAATAGGATAATATTTAAAATAAAGTAAATTATTTTCATATATTTTTTATATTTAATATATATTAGATATATTTTTTTTTATTATATATAGAAAAATAAGGATAAATAGATAAAAAAAATCAGATAGATAGAGTGCGGCGTACTTTAGGAAAAGTGCGTCAGCTTTTCTGGAAATTTTGTGTTTTTTTTTCCGAATATTATGATAAACTAGATAATTACAAATACACAAGGCATATAATCAGATAAAATACAATTCCAAATGATTATAGAACCTAAGACTAGCAGATTGGGGGTTTTGGTTTTGGTTTTTGAAATAAGATTCTGTTTGTGAAAATTTGCAGAAAGTGCGGCGTACTTGGGTAAAGTACGGCGTACTTCCTGGGTTTTCAGGAAAACCGGCGCACAAATAGGATGTGCGGCGTACTTCCTGAAGAAAAAACGATTTTTGGGTTCCGTTTGCCAGAAAACGGTACGGCAAGTTTGAAAAAAAAAATTGAAACAAAATAGCACCAGAAATAAGCAACAAACTATAACAACTTAAACAATTCCCCGGCAACGGCGCCAAAAACTTGATGTGTGTTTTCCAAGCTTTAAATTTAATAAACTAAGAAATATGCCAATTTTTACTAAAAACACAACACTCTGGAAGTATACCTCGTTCGTGGTAAAGTATAAGCTTTAGGTAAGTCCAGGTCTATTCCCATGGAATTGTGAAGTTTTCACAGTTTGTAATATAGGTGCTAAGGTTCTAATAAGATTTGCAAAGGATCAAATTAAGCAATAAAACGTACATAAATTGAATCTTGCAAAGAAATGCAATAAAGAGAAATTCAAGCAAATGATTAAAGTAGAGTTTGTTTAGGGAAATAACACTAGGATAATGAGATGTTTATTGATAGTAGTTTAAAAGTTTGGAGAAAAAAAAAATCACTAGTTTACAAAATCCTTTTGTCATTTAAATATAACTAGTGGTTAAATCGATTAATAACAACAAATGCTTTTGGCTTTTATAAGCTTATAATAACCTAATATTTTTAAGTTGAATGCATAAACACATATATAAGAAGAAACCCTTTCTCGGCCTATTAATTTCATATAAAAATATGAGTTTTAAACCAATTCAATAAACACATAATCCCGTCTCCTACATTGAGGTATCAAATCAAAGATCACATTATGGCCAAACAAACATAAGATTAACTACTACTTCATAATCAAAGTAACATAGTAACACATAACATTCATCAGAATTCAAATGAAAGAACATATTCAAATAGAGTAACAAGGTTTATCTATACCTACATCAAGAGCAAATATGGGGTAATTTTCAACAAAGAATTTCCCAAGAACATCTTATTATATTCAAAGCAAAATCCAGAAACTATGAACAATTCTGTCACAATCGATTATAGATTTGAATAAATACTTCTATTATGCTTCTTTGATGGATCAAAGCCTAGGAATCGATGGCGGAGAGTGGTGGTAGTCGATGGTGGTGATGGTGGTTTGAAGGGGAGTTTAGATCCTTCGTTTGTCAAGCCAAGATCACCAAAAACAGCCGTATTTCTAAGTATGATGAGAAATCAGGATGGGATTTGTTTTGATGATGGTGATAGTGAAAATGAAGATCCTAGGAGGGTATTAATAGGGCTTTTTGTTTGGGGGCCAAAGAGCGCCGCAATAACAAACTTATTTGTGTGAGCCGCGCATTTAATGGGATGTTAATGCACACTTGTGAAAAATTCATTTAATTGCCTTTAATTTCCTCCACCGCCTCAAAAGTGCGCAACACTTTTGGTAAAACCGCCGCACTTTGGGTGTTAAAGGACTTTCAGTTATCTATAGGTGAAAAGTGCTGATCCTTGCTCACTTTTCAGCAAGTACGGCGTACAATGGTCATTTCAGCAGTTGGCTTTAATAATGGTTGAGTAGATAATTGAATATTGACACTCATCTACTGCGTAGAACCACTTTAAACCAACTAAAACAGAGTCAGTATGATCGTATGACCGAGTTATTGAGATTTAAAAAGAAAAAAACAGTGAAACAGTTCCGTGAAACCTCAGAGATTCGATGCTATTTCAAATCGCTTTTTATGCTGCTTCAATTCTTCATGTAATCTTCCGTTTTCCTTCCATGACACGTAACTAAACTATATAAATATCAAATATACTTGATTAAGTACCAAAAGTTCACAAGAAATGATCAAATAAATGCAAATAACGTCGCCGAAAACATGTATAATTTAGGCGTTATCACACTCCCTTCACAAACTTTGTCAAAAACCAAGCCATCTCCTATTGGCGGTCTGGCGGCCCCCAGAACTATTCTGGCAGCCCCTAGATATATCTGGGACCGCCAGCAGTAGCTTGTAATACCATTCATCAAATTTTTTTATTTCCATAAACACTAACACGTAATTCCCTCTCTTCTTCTTCTCTTCTCTGCTACGAGTTGACGACTACTCTCACCACTTCACAAACCTATACCCAATATCTCTATATAGATCAATGATCATCCTCATATCCCAACACTCATAAGCATTGTTGCTTATGTTTTCAAGAGTCAAGTAAATTTCATAATGAAATACGTCTCGTTATCAAATAAATTCCTTACAATTGATAGACTTACAATCCATCACTTCACAATAAATCCCGTTTCCATGCCAAACCGTTGGTCCTCACATCTCGCAATTACCCTTAAACTCAATTCATAGACATTCTTCTCACGTCTAAACGTTTCTTCTCATCTCTAGTAGTCATTTCACTTCTAATAATCTTTCTACTTCTAAAGTTTTCCTTCTCAACTTCGTAAAACGTTCATATTTCCACTCTTACTACTAAGTATCGTCATCTCTAACGTTTTCATCTTACTTCTAAAAGCGTTTCTTCTCATTTTATCTTCTAATAGTCTTGTTACTATTATAATTCCTCTAACTTTTAATATCCCTTGTCAACTGTAATTATTTCATCTGAAAATATTTAAGTAATTTGAGTGAAATGCCAAATGTTACTTTCTACCTTGCAAAGACTTTCCACTTTCAGAAAGTGAAGAACATAAGAAGATATTTCAAATCTTCAGTGTTATTGAGGTCACCACATTGTTGATTCTCGCTCATTATCTTTCTTCCACAGAAAGAACTATTACCTCATTTTACATCCTGACCTTTGTTCCTCAAACCATTGTCCACCAACAAAACACCAAAAACATATACCTTTGAAATCCCAAAACATCCAATTTTGTTCTTGATAGGAGCATAATGCACATACAACTTGTTAGTGCAATATGATATATCAATCTTTTCTATCCAACCTCTGTCGTCAACAGAACGTTACTTTTCCTTTAGTATTCATTTTGCTTTCCTATTCCTTTCCCACTTTTTTTTCGTCTTTCTATGGAAACATTTTCCATCACAACCCAAGAGAATCATTAGTCTCCATCCTTGTCTTATTCTTTCCTTTTATTCTTTACAGTAAATATTTTTTGACATATTGGCAAAGATATTAAGTTCATTTCGTTTACTTTTTAAAGGTCATTCCTCATAATTTTTTTGTGTCAATCAATAAACGAATCCTATTCTCGTTTATTAAAAGTCAGTCCAATCTTTCTCCTTAAACATACGTCTTAAGTCTTTTAATTATATCATTTAGATTTTTTTTAAAATAATGATTGCATTGTTCCTAGAGCTTTCTAACATTCTTTATTATAAAAGTGTCAATCTCTAGGAATACTAACAATCCTAAAATGCATGTCTATTCCCGCTAATATCTTGCTCTATATAAATATATAATATATATTATGTGTGTGTGTGTGTGTGAGTGTTGTGGTTATGTGAGTCTGTCACTTGTCTACTAACTTAGTTTTGTAGCACACACCATAACCCTGATGTCCTTGGTATAACCACCCAAACAATGGTGGAGCCTATTTACACCAAGGGGATCACTTCCAAAACGATCCTAACTCATTAAATTGCATCGAACGTTCTTTAGCAAACGATGGTAATTTATTTGATCCATGTATCTGTTAGAGCCAATATACAAGGAATGTAATTATCATAAGGACGCAATAAGCAAGGGGAACTAGGAGATATGTGTGTAAATAGTTAATAGAGTTTTGTTAAAGATTGAGATGAATAGAAAACTATTACTTAGGATGAGTATAGACTCACCTTTTATAGTGAAGATACGATCGGTCGATTGAAAATACAATAAAAGAGTTCATACATACTCTCCATACTTACTTCACCTCCTCCACTATTAAAATCACCCCTCAAAAAACCGTAGAATTTACAAACCATAAGGTTCTCTTCTCATAACCAACAACTCAATATACTTAAGTACCTACTTTCCCTTTCCATCATGCCTTCTCTTTTCTATTTCCTTATAACCACACGATCTATAATCCTCTTTGGTTTTTTCAACAAAAACGTAACGAGTCTTGGTCCCAATTTTATAATTTCACCCAACGGACTGTACAACATCTTATGGGCTATGTCGATTTTAATTTCATCCAACGATACATGCAAACTATCTTTGGCTAAACACTTTTTCAAATTCGACCCATGGAATGTGTCATGCACATTAGCTAATTCCTCAGGCAACCTTAAAAGATAAGCAACCGGGCCGATTCTCTCAAGAATCTCAAATGGTCCGACATACCTCGGCGATAACTTCCTCCTTTTTTTTTTCTTTTTCAAAACACATTACACCTTTCCATGGTGACACTTTTAACAACACATTATCTCTAATCTCGTATTCAACCAACTTATGTCCACTGCTCGCATAACTCTTTTTACGATCTCTTGCCACTTGGAGTTTTTCTCTTATAACCACCACTTATCAAACATTTCCTGTACCAACTCGGGTCCAATCAGATAACCTTTTCCAATTCAGCCCATAATACAAGTGATCTACACTTCCTTCCATACAACGCTTCAAATGGAGCACATTAAATACTCAAATGATAACTATGACCAATGAGAAACATCCAACTACTCGAGCCTTGCCCGTCCTTGAGGAAATCCTTCAAAATCCTTAAGTTATGTAACAACTTCATTCATATCTTAATCCTGCAACTCATCAAACAAGAACTGTCTTGAAATTAAGATATGATTTGTTACAAAACTCAACGCTTTTGAAGAATCAACTCGACTTTAGGTTTACTAAAAATTAACACCAACCATCTTTTATGATACTCAACAAACGGTAGATGTACATCCCAACTACCACCAAAGTCAGTTATGCACACTCTCGTCATATCTGGTACGTCAACCCATAATCATATCCAACCGTGTTCCTAAGGCTTTCTACAATGTCTGCCAAATCGTGAAGTAGTTCCTCCATCACGATCTAAGATGATCGACACAAACA
>BQNB010068237.1:0-33910 GCA_026074375.1 Tanacetum coccineum
GTTTAATTTTCGAAAATAGTACGTATTATTAGTCTGGTTAGGAGCTTATGGGAGAAAAAGCCATAAATTACACTTATGAGCTTGTAAGATTTACAAATAATCCTTGTTTAGAATTAACTCTATCATTTTTCGTTCTTCGCAAATTTAAAATCTTTAATAAAAAGATTCGCGAATGCTTAGTCTAAAAGTTAAGGAACAAGCTAGAGCTCAACACGCTCGATCGAGTCAAAATTTATTCTTATTCTACCTAGCAGGAAAGTCAAAATTGTGACAAAACACTTATTTTATTTTTGAAAACTTTTAAAATTTTTCATTTTTTTGGTATTTTGGTGGTAAAAATGGGATTACGTGAAAACAACGGCTGCAAGCACAATCAAATCGATAGATCCCCCATACTGGAATTAAACATTGTCCTCAATGTTTTAAGAAGGGTCTCTACGTAAATCCTAAGCCATTTATTAAGTATGCTTAAAGATAAACGTTAGTCGATAAGATTTGGATATTGGATTCCCATAATGAAGCTGAGGATGTGAAGCTCGAGTGATCGGAGGACAAAACCGCGAGCACGAGAGTCATCACAATCCGGGAAATCCTGGACATATATCATAAAACACAGAAAAGGAAAGAGGCGAGCCTCTCACACAATACACTTATTCATTACTACTATATAATTATATTAGGATAAGCATGGGTTGCCACCCACAAAGCGCTTATTTTTGTTAACCGAGTCTTGAGCCTGACTCGATCCCCCATACTTGAGCTAGTCAAGGGGGATAGAAATGGAGACATAGAACATCCAAGATAGGAATGTCCTCTCCATAGATCAACATCGGGCTTTTTTGATGGAAAAGCTTGGAAGCTTTAAAGCCCCGATGTGATGAAGAAGGAGGAGATTTCTCCTTTGAAGCAAGAACACCGTGATTGAAAACTTTGTCTTCGTTTTCGGATGAAAATGGAAGTAAAGTATCAATCACCGGGGAATGAGTAGCAAGAAATCTCATGGATTCGACTTCAATGCATATCCCCGGATCGTAAATCTTGTTTCTATCTCCGAAAGGAGAAGAAACATCAAGATCGGATCCGAGATCATTATGAGAAGGAATGAAGTCGAAATCCATATGAAGGGTGGGATGGGTGGGCAAAATATTAGGCACATCAACGGGGATGTCTTCCACCACATCAATGGTTGAATCTCCCGAATCGAGATAATCAACATGAAATGATTCGAACTCGGGAAGGGAAGTAGAATTATCGTCATCTTCCGAGTCGTAATCATCACTCTCAATACCCGGTGATATTAAGTCATCTAGACCGAGAAATATATCGATCTCTTCCCTAAGAGAGTCACTATCCTCGACGGGGATAGGAGATGAAGAGAAAGACTCGATAGAATTTTCCACATTAAGCTCTTCCGGAGAGCGAGGAGATGAGTGGTCATAAAGCAATCTCTCAACTAGATGAATTTCACCCTCCTGATCAAGGTTGTCATCATCAATTCCTGGTGGAATTGATTTGAGAAGAGAAGACTAATATATTCCTCGTGCTCTCTATTAACAATTCTTGGAGGAATTGTTATGAGTTCACCGGCGAACTCATCGAGGAGAGAATCAATCTTGGGAGAGGAAGCCATCAAAGTATCACGATTGAGTAATGATTCAAGAAGATAAGACTCGGTATCAAAACGATCATTTTTCGGAGTAGAATCGAGGTCTTCATTATGAATCGGATTAAACTCACTAGAAATGATTTCCTCGTCAAGATCAAAAAGAGGGTTCGAATAAGTTTTAAAACTCATTTCGTGAATAACCTCCTCATGACTTGACTCGTCATCACTAGAGGTAGAATCGTCGAAGAGAGGATTGGAAAACGTTGAAAAATTTGTCGTTTGAGAATCATCACAATCGGGCACATCACACTCACATTCATCCTCGGACTCACTTGGGTTTTGGACAAGGTTCTCAACACTAGACTTTATGAATTCGTCCGATTCCGTTTCCGGAATTGTGTCAAGATGCTTGTCCACCATGATGAGAGAGTCCGTTTTTGGTGAATCGGGTGTGATTGCGGTAGAACATGTCATGAGATATTCTTGTGTTGCAAAAGAATACTCATCGTCGTCATCATCATAAGATGAGGTAGGCAAATTCCAACTTGGAGTATTAATATATTCTGCCAATTCCTCGTTTATACTTTGCAAATCTTGAAGAAGTTTGTAAAGCAATTCTTGAACCTCCTCGGATTGAGCATGCTTAACTTCAAAAAATTTGTCCCAAGCTTGCGTTAAAACCTTCGGTGTTTCCCTAAAAGAAATACGATCAAACTTTTTTAAAAAGTTTTGTATTGATTCCATTAGGTCTTCACGGGCATGCAACATTTCCGCACTTGTTTCTTGACGAGGTTGATGAATGACGGGAAACTGCAGGGGTTGGGATTGGTCAAAACCGAAAGAATTAAAGTTGTAAAAATTTTGATTTATCGGTTGACATTCAAAAGTCGCTGTTTTCACAACAAAGATATTGTTGTGGAAAAGTTGGTGAAGTTTATGGAAAAGTATCAAAGTTTTGATTGAAACACGGGTCCGGATTGTAGACAAACGGGACCTGAGGCGGACAATCGTAACAATAGTGAGCATCGTTCCCACATAACTCATAAAAATACGTATCGTACTAGGGTTGTGGGGGTGGGTATGAAAAATTAGGATGATTATCGAAAGAATTAGGAGTTGAATCATAAGTGAAAGAATTTCCAGCTATCGAATTGCAAAACAAACAAAATCCACCATTTAACAGGCTTTCACACTCGCAATAAGTGACTGGTTTTTCATCTTCATAAGTGCAGTTTATACAAGTTCTATTACTAAGACTGAAACCACACTGCTGGCACGTACAAAGATAACAATAGAAGCCAACACACGGTTGTCCACACCCCATACACTCGCTTTGTTCGAGTGACGCCATAAGAATTAAACAATATAGAGGGTTAAGAAAAGAACTAAATGACAAAGAGGTTAAAGG
Source organism: Tanacetum coccineum (assembly GCA_026074375.1). Lineage (NCBI taxonomy): Eukaryota > Viridiplantae > Streptophyta > Magnoliopsida > Asterales > Asteraceae > Tanacetum > Tanacetum coccineum. The sequence goes on from BQNB010068237.1 coordinate 3,015, forward strand.
AGATTATTTTTGGTTTTTCGAGTTTTTTAAACAACATATTTTATTAAAGGACAAAATGAGATTGAATAACTTAAACCGATGATCAACTTGCTTCACGGCAGCTCTCTAAAAGAAAAACAAACAAAAGAGCGGAGGAGCGGGAAAACGCGAAGCTATTAAAAACCTTCTCCTTTCGGGTCGTAGTTCCAAGGAACAACCCTCCTTATACCCCTCTTGTAGTTTGTTAATCTCTTAAAGGTGAGCCGCATTTCACAAGTGACACAAATGCAAGTTTTAAATCTTTTGTTGGGGAACTTATTATGATAATGCTCCAGTTGAGAGCATTATATTGATGCTGATTTTTATTCTTATTTAAGGACAATGTTTTTATATTTTTTTTGATTTTTCTTTAAAAAGAAATGAAAAATATTTTTGTATTTTTTTAAGAAGAAAATATTCACAAACGAAAAACAATAACTTCACGAGGAAGGGTCTTCAAGTCACTAATCGTCAAACCGTAACGATATTGTCGCAACACACCTCCCCGGCAGCGGCGCCAAAATGATAACCACCTTTTTAGGGGTAATTATATATCAAATAGTAGTATAATATTAATCAAAATATAAAATCTCCGCGAGTCAACCAAGTCAACCTTTTAGAAAAAAGGTCAACAAACTCACGGGTATGATATAATTGATCCCGAATAAGTGTTACCCGGGTCGTTCTCCCAACGAGGCGTGAAATTGACGGTTACATTTTAGGTTTGACTTTTGAATGCTTGAATGCAAGAATGATTTGGTTTTTGGATTCTAAATCTACGGGAAATTATGGAAATTTAAACTAAGGAATACTTAAATCTACGGGAAAAACAAGCAAAGACACGGGAATTAATTCCTAAACTACGGGAAAGCAATAAAGGCAAATAAATAACTTAAAAATCTACGAGAAACAAAATAAGGCATATAAATGAAAACTAATTCTACGGGAAACATGAATAAGGCATGGGAAAGGAATCCTAAGTCTACGGGAACATAAAATAATAAAGGCAACTCAAGTTAAAACGCGAAAACGATGACGGGATTTAAAACCCGTTCTTTAAAAAAAAACAAATTCTACAATTTTGACCCTACGAATGCAATTTTAATTTTCCTAAGTCTTACATGATAAAATAAATTTTTTAAAAAAAGAATTATATTTTTTTGACTTTTATTTTATTTTATATGAATTAAAAATAGTTTTAATGAAATTAAATGATTAAAAATAGTAAATTATTTATTAAAAATCTGGAAAAAATACAAAAAATACTTTAAACTATAAGGAATACAAGAAAAATAAAAACTTGTAAAGGAGCTGAACAAATAAGCAGTAAAATAAGCAAATAAGCTAGATAAGCAAAAATGGCATAAAGACTATAAAACTAAAGTAATGCAAACTAGTAATTGAAAAAGACCTAAGGGCAGTTGGTTAGTGTGTGTTTGTGTGGGACGTGTGTGTGCAAAGGGGGAGGTCATGGGTTCTACCCCCATGACTTCCCTTTTTATAAATCATTTTTTAAACCTTTTACAAAAACTTAAAGCATACATGTAAATAAACAAATTTCTTAACTACAACTTTTTATGAAAAGCTCAGATAAGCCCAGAAGATGAGCTGAAAGGGATGACAGAATGCCTATTTTAAACTTACACACTATATGGTTAAATTTTAGGCTTTTTATGACTAATAAGCAAAATGAAAAGGGAAATAAGCAAAGACAAATAGCTAACTATATCTAATAAGCATAAAGGAACAAAAATGAACAACTAAATTAAGCTGAATGGGCATGAAAAAGCAATAAGCAAATATGGGATAAACTGCTAACAAAACAGGCCCACTAGGCACCTTTGGACTTATTTTTAAGCCTGAAGATGGGTCCTTATGACTTAAAGGGTTATATGACCTTAAAGCTTAAACTATGGGCTATAATAATCAATAAAGAAAATGGAGTTTGAAATTAAGCTGAGCTATGAAAAAGGCTTATGAATTCAGCTACTCACACTCAGTAGCTGCTGATTTATGGTTTTCTTAAAGGACAAATTGGCATTTGCAGGCCAAATTTTGAGCTAGAAAAAGTTCTTTAAAACCTAAAATAAGCTGAAACAGAAGAAGTTTATACTAGAAGCTATTTATAAAACAAAAATCAGACTTAAAAAACTTATGAGAGCTTATTTGAACAAGCTACTGAACTATGACTATTCAAAGACAAGAAAAACTTAAAGACAGAAATACACTAATGTGCATAATGCCAATGGACACTTAAGTCTCTCATCTCCTACTGCATTAAGGACCTTAATCAAGTATGAAAAACACACTTAAAAGCTACTCATGGAAATCTAATCAGAATAACTAACTTATCAAATTTAGAAAACACAGATTTAAGAAACTTTCATAAAACAACTTAAAACTTATAAATACTAAAAAAAACTTTTGAAAACTTACTTAAAGACTGAATTAAAGCTTGTGCAAATTTGACTAAGTGACCCAACCGGTTTTATAACTATTTTTACCCACTTTGAGCCTTAACCCAAACACCCCTTTAAAAACATCATTTGCCATTTTGAACTTATAACAGGTTAATAGAAACTACCAACAGCTAAAACAGATTGAACAAAAGCTAAATTAACTTATAACAATGGCTTTGAAACAGTTCTAATCATAAAGTGCATAAAATAAGACATGGTAACTTTAAACATTAAAAATGAAATTTTATTAAAATTTAAAAGATTACAAAGCTGAAAAAGTTTAATTGACAGAATTTTAAAGACTTCAAAAACAAATTAAAAACATTAAAAACTAAATTAAACTACTCTAACATTATACTACTCCTAGTTGTCTTTTTCGTCTTGTGCTTCTTCTTTATATAAGTTATGGAGTTGTGCTTGTTGTGCTTTCTGTGTGAGAGCTTCAAAAGTATCATCTCAGCCTTCAATCTTTCTTTGGCTCCAAGCAAGTCAATCATAGTCATCCGTTATCTTGTCCTCTTTTCTCAACCAATAGGGAAACAAGGGATTGCCAAGGTGTTTTTGGGGTGTAGTGAAGTGGGGTGAGGTTTTGGCTGTTTGTTTCAGGGTGCAACAGTAGCACGTGAATGGAAGTGATGTACAGGGTTTTAGCGCCAAAGGGTTAGGGTTATATCTGTTTTAATTTGGGTATTGGGTAAAGGTTTAAAGAATTGGCAAATGTGGCCCCTTTTGTTGTATAGTGGTGTTACATGGCTAGTCCTTGTGGTGTAAAGTTATAAGAAAGTTGGCAAAAATGGCCCCTCGTGTTGTATTTTGTTATTGCATGGATGGTCCTTGGGGACTTGTGGTGAAACAGACTTAACAGCTTATGTGTGGGCTGTTAAGTTTGTTTTGGGCTTTGAAATTGGGCTGGTTATGTGTTTTGGGTTTTTAAAGGGTTTTAAGGACTTAAGGCTTATAAAGCCTTAGTATAAATGACTTAATGGGCTGCCCCGGCCCATTAGATGGGTACGGGTGGGCCCATTAAGTATTTCTTCGTTTTTGGCTTTGGCTTTGACTTTGACTTTGTCGGGGTTGACTTTAGTTGACTTTTTGACTTTGGCTTTTCACGCTCTTCATATTCTCGTGCTCGGTTTTGTTGTTTTGGCTTCGTTTTTGTCCTTTTCTCGGATATCCATTTCCTGCACAATACAAACACAAAAACTAGCATATATATGGCATTTTATGTGTGTTTTTGGTCGTTTAGGGTCATTTTATTAGGTAAATGGTATGTGTAATTAAACACATACCACTTGTGCGTTGCCTTAACAGAATATTACATAGACAGCGGGTTTATGTAATTCGTTCATGAATTAGGAAATACTTACACACTATGTCACAAGAGTGACAAAGCAATAAGATTAGGAGGATCAAACTAAGGATTAGTGCATGATTAAGTAAACAAATTTATTAACCTATACAAGTTTCCAGATTAGTTTAGATTTAATTTAGTTTTATTTAGTTTAATTAGTTTAAAACCAAACCCCCTTTAAACCCACAATTTTACCTGCTTTCATAAAATATAAAAATACAAAAATAATTTTCTTTCAACCCATAGACCTCAGTTACATTTAGTTCAAACCTTCACACGCTATTCCCCTAGAGAACGATAACAACCCTCGAGTTTTGCCTATACTACACTACAACGGTTAGGTACTCTACTTAGAGAGTTGTAAAACTTCTTGTGAGTTTACAACGACCGCACATCATTACTACTTCTCGACAAAAAGTTGGTTCATTTTGTACCATAAAAGAAACAAAATCAGGTCCAAACGATTTATCGGTTTTTGCCCTTTTGCTTCTTGTAGCTTCAACCTCTTGTTCGTCGGGTATATATTGTCTCTCATCTTGGGGATCATTATCATCTTGTTGTATCTTACCTTGGACAACTTTATCATCTACTCTAGATGAACTTTCAGTTTCCTTCGTTAAACAAGGCCATATATTTTCAAATAGGGAAGCATTCCTTTATTCCATTATCGTATCCTTTTGTATATCTTATATTTTGAATCATGTACAATGATATGATAAGAACTGCTATTCTTAGCATATCCAATGAATATACAATCCACTTATTTATATCCAATCTTTTGGGCCTTGGGTGTCGGTACAACTACCTTTGCTAGACACCCCCACACTCGTAAGTACTTAGATGATGGTTTTCTTTCAATCCAAGGTTTATAAAGGGCCTATTCTTTTTTCCTTACAAGGTATCTTATTTAAAAGATATTTTGCCGTTAGAATAAATCCCCCTACAGGTCTTGACTTAAACCAGAACTTATTAACAGGTCATTAACCATTTCTTTCAAGGTACGGTTTTTCCTTTCGGTAATACCATTTTGCTAAGGTAAATGAGGAGCGGTGAGTTCATGTCTAATTTCATGTTTAACACATAAATCAACGAATGGAGACACGTACTCACCTCCTCTATCACTTTGCACAACCTTTTTCTTATTACTTTGATTCTAGACTTCATTTTTGTATAGAACAAACCTGTCTATAGTTTCATATTAACTTTTCATTAAGTATTTGTAGCAGTACTTTGTACAATCATCAATATGCGTGATAAAGTACTTAGTGCCACATTTTGTAGGTAGTGATTTCAATTCACATATGTGAGTGTGTATCGTATCAAGTGGTTTGGTTTTTTGCTCAACTGATTTGAAAGATGATATTTTAAGTTTGGCTTCGATACACGTTTCGCATTTATGAAAATTTGGTATGAAATTAAATCTAATCAAATGATGCATTGAATTAAAATTTACATGTCCAACTTGGCGATACCACACATTAGAAGACTCAATCAAGTAAGCAGAAGAAGTCAATTTATTTATATCACTCTTAACAACCTTTATATTAAGTTTAAACATACCATTTAGGGATATCCCATACCAAAATACATTTGATTATTATATAAAACAAATTTATCAAACTAAAAAACAAGACAAAAACCAAACTTGTTCAACAACCACTAGAAATAAGATTCTTTCAAAACTCCAGAATATACAAGACATTAGTCAACTTGAGCTCTTTCTCGGATGTCATCTTCAAGATTACATCTCCTTCGCCCTTGATATCAGCAGTTGAAGAGTTACCCATATACAACTTCTCTCCATTGTCAATCGCTCTGAGAGAGTAAAACATACTCTTATCAGCACATAAATGTTGAGTAGCCACACTATTAACCAACCATTCTCTATTGTTGGAACCTACCTTATTAACTTCAGAGATCATGGCAATTACGTGAGACACCATAGCAATCATGTTCACATTATTATTTACCATATTAATTTGGTGTGAAGACGACATCTTAAAGTTAGCATGGTAACCCAATTGATCACACTTGTAACACTATGATATGACCCGTTTATGGATGAGTTTATAACCGACGTAAAGTAAAGGGACCAAATTGAAGACTTTAATTGTTATTAGTTTTGTTTGTTTATTTTTTTTAATTGTTGGGGGGGGAGGTTGATAATTTATTATGTTTAGTCGTATTAAGTGGGAGGGGCGGATTAGGGCAAGGCATTCAGATATTTGGTGTATTTTTTTTCATTTATGGGAGATCTCTACTTCTCGGATTGCATGAACTATCACCTTTGATTACGTTTATTCGATTGCCAATTTGATTTTATCAAATTGGTACCATAGCAGTCGTTCTTGCGTCTGTGGGTTGTTAAATTGAGTTATCAAAAAAATTAGCCGAGGTCGATGCTGATTTGGCTCAATTCAAAGCCAATGTAACGGCTAATCAGGAAGTTAATAAACAGATTCATGAAGAAACCAGACAGCAATTCGATGTCATAAAGGAGGAGATCAACAGGAATAAGGCCGCTTCAAATAAACAATTTGCTGAAGTGTTGCAGTTGCTGAAGGCATTACAGCCGCCTACTAACGCCGTTGCCCCACCGCCACTAAACCATAGTTTTTCCACATAAACATCGCCGAACACATGTTTTTCCACCCAACCATTGCTGACCAGCGGCTACGCCGCCTATATGCCACCCACTAGCGGGATTGTTTTCTCGACAGCTCCATTGGTCAACCGTACTGCACCACCATCACCAGCTCATACCTATTTTTCGGGACTCCATTTCAACTCTCAAGGATTCCCAATTCCACCATGGGAGACTTACGGTAACTACAATCAGCGGCCGCCGGTAAGTAACGAGGGAAGTTTCCAAAACTTTTCAGATGTTTCGGGGGGTATATCGAGTAGGGTATTTACAGGACCAATTCCACCAATAACGCAAAGGTATATGTTTTGACCATGGATAGGGGCGGGGAAACGACTTTCGTTTACGAAAGTTAAAGATGCCCCTCTTTGATGGTGATGATATATTTGGATGGGTGTATCGGGTTGAAAGCTTTTTTGATGTTCAAAAGGTGAATGCTTCTGGGGAAAGATTAAGAGCAGCGGTGTTGTGTTTGAAGGGACCCGTATTGGCATGGTTATGATGGAATGACAACTGAACACCTTTTCGGTGCTGTGAGGAGTTGAAAACACATTTGTTACATCGTTTTCAGCCCTTACAGGAGGGAAGTATGTATGAACAATTCATTAACATCAGTCAAGAAGGATATGCTCGGGAATATGTGGCCTTATTTGAGAAAATGGCATCCCAGTTAGTAGAGATACATGTAGAAATACTTGATGGAACGCTTATCAAGGGTTTGAAACTGGAATTGAGGATCGCGGTTGAAACCTAACATCCGAAAGGGGTTACTGAAGCTATTAAACTCACTTTTCTAATTAATGAAAACAGGCCAGGGGGTGAATGGGGCAAGTCATCAAATTCTCGATAGGGTAGTCGAACGGGATGAGGCGTACAACGATCAACCGCGCCTTTAGCGGCAGCTCGAATTTAAAATATGTTGCGGGGGCAGCTGGTAAAACGCCCTTCAAACGTATGTCAGAGGCTGAATTTGCATATAAAAAGGCTAAGGGGCTATGTTTTCGTTGCGACAGAAAGTTCGCACCGGGTCACAAATGTCCGAAGAAATCTTTACAAATTATGGTGATCTATGATGGACAAAATCGAGGAGGAGGAAGAGAAGTAGGAGACAACAATAGATGAAAAGATTTAGTTGGAGATGGTTGAGGTGTCGGCTAACTCTGTGTGTGGTCTCACAACTTCGCATACCATGAAACACTGAGGTAAGTTAGGTAAAAGAGAGGTGGTGATATTAATTGATAGTGGGACGACCCACAACCTCTTATCCGTACAATTGGTATCTCTTTTGGGGTCAAGGGTTGATGGAACGTGCAAGACTAGGGTTCGACTAGGAAATTTGATCGGAGTTCAGGGATTTGTTGTTCAATGGTATTACTTCTGTTAGGGTTACAGGTGGGGGAGGATTTTTATCCCCCGAAATTAGGAAGTATCGATGTGATCTTAGGTGTTAAGTGGCTACAAAACTTAGGAGACATCCGTGTTAACTAGAAAACCCTCACCATGTCGTTTAAGGGATTAGAAGGCATAGTGTTATTGAAGGGAGTGCCTAGGCCGAGACAACGTTACAAGCCATGGTCCGTGACATGGAGGGAGTTAGTGAGAGTTTCCTAGTTGGATTGGCGGTTATGGGGATAGATTCGTAACAAGATTAGTCCACCCCGACGAATTTGGATCTAGTCTTGAAGCAGTTCTCAAAGATGTTTGAGATGTTTGAGGGATTATCTCTCAAGTGGGACCACGAGCATGCCATTGTGCTCAAGGGAGGAACCGAACCCATTAACATCTGTCCGTATCACTACCCCCAGTTACAAAAGGACGAGATCAAAAGGTTAGTCAGGGAAATGGTTGATGTAATGATTATTCGACCGAGCACGAGTCCTTTTTCGAGATCTTGTTGGTAAAAAAGAAGGACGGGAGTTGGCGGTTTTGTGTGGATTATCGTGCCTTGAATAAGGCAACGGTGCTCGATAAATTTCTGATACCGGTGATCGACGAGTTACAAGATGAGTTGCACAAGGCATCGATTTTTAACAAGCCAGACCTCAAGTCGGGTTCTCACCAGATCTGAATGAGACTAGAGGATGTTCTAAAGATGACCTTTTGAACTTACGAGGGACACTACGAGTTCTTGGTTATGCCTTTCGGCCTAACTAACGTACCCTCCACTTTTCAGTCCCTCATGAATAGGATTTTTCGCCCTTATTTGAGGAAATTTGTGCTTGTTTTTTTGATGACATACTTGTGTATAACAGGTCACTGTAGGAGCATGCACTTATGACTAGTGTTTGAGAAGCTATAGGTGTAGGGGTTATATTGTAATAAAAAGAAATGTGCTTTTGGGCATACTTAGGTGGAATATTTGGGTCATATTGTATCTAAAGAAGGGGTGATGGCTGATCCGACGAAGGTGACGGTAATGCTAACCTGGTCGTTTCTAAAAAAACATCCGTGAACTGCAGGGATTCCTTGGGTTGACTGGGTACTACCAAAAATTCGTTCAGGGGTATAGAAAAATTGCTAAGCCCTAAAATGATCTGTTAAGAAAAGATAGTTTTGTGTGGTCGGACGAGCCAACAGGGGCTTTCAAAAGGGTACAACAAGTTATGACACAAGTTCTTGTGCTCGCTCTACCTAATTTTTCTAAGGAGTTTATGGCAAAGACAGATGCTCCGAGACACGATGTGGGGGCGGTATTGATGTAGGAAGGGCGCCCCATTGCTTATTTTAGCCGAGTGTTGGGTACTCGGGCTCAACTCAAATCTGTCTATGGATGCGAGTTAATGGCTATCATGATAGCAGTACAGCAGTGGAGGCTTTATTTATTAGGGAGGAAGTTCACAGTTATTACTAATTAAAAGAGTTTGAAATTCTGTTGGAACATCGGGTTATTGAGGGGGATCACTAGAGGTAGATTTCTAAATTATCCGGTTATGATTTTGAGATAGTGTATCGATGGAGGAAAGAAAATAGAGCCGCGGATGCTCTGTCATGACGGGGAGAGGGGATGGTAATTTCCTAGTTAACCGCCTCTATTCCTAGTTAACCGCCTCTATGCATGGTACGATTAAGTCTACGAGACGAATCTAAACACAAGAACTCATATCTTAAAACTAGAAAACCTTCTCTAATCGAATCGAGGCTAAAAAGGATGGTTTGCAGGGATATTCGATAGTAAATGGTGTCGTCTTATTCAATCGTCATGTGGTGATACCACATGAATATCTATGGGTGGGAAAACTATTTCAGGTATATCATAGGGGACCGGTTGGAGGCCACTCGGGTACTTAGAAAACATACCAGCGACTAGCCAGTGAGTTTTATTGGGCATGTATGAAGGCAAATGTAGCGAAAAGGGTAGCGAAATGTGATGTTTGTTAACGCAACGAGTCTTCGAATTTGGCTCCAACAGGTTTGTTACAGCCCTTGAACCTGCCCAAGCGAATTTGGGAACATATTACCATGGATTTCGTGGAAGGGTTACCGCGATTAGAGGGATTTTTGGTCTTGTTTGTGGTGGTGGACCGACTAAGCAAATCAACCCTCTTTATTCCTCTTAAACATCCGTTTATTACAGCTAGTATGGCAAGAGCGTTTATTCGGGAGGTTGTTTGCTTACATGGTATTCCACGTCCATTGTGTCGAACCACGACAAGGTTTTCTTAAGTTTATTTTGGCGGGAGATTTTTAAACAGCAGGGTACGGTCCTAAAGAGGAGTACCGCGTATTACCCGCAAACTGACGGGCAAACTAAGGTCGTAAATCGCAGCTTGGAGATCTATTTGCGTTGTTTTACTTCTCAACGGCCAAGGCGTAGGTTAAATGGTTACCTTGGGCAGAATACTGGTATAACACCTATTACCACTTGTCATTATGGACTACTCTATTTCGCGTGTTGTATGGTCGGGATCCACCTGCTTTGCTTCTATCACCATGGGTCCACAGTTACTTTTGAGGTAGATCTGTATTTTGTGGAACGAGATGAGCCGGTGGCGTGGCGAAACTCAAGGGTTTGTTATTGCGAGCCCATCAGTTAATGAAACAAAGAGCGGATGATCATAGGGAGGATGTGGTTTTTAACGTTAGAGATCAGGTTTATCTGCAGATGCGTCCATACAGGCAACTTACGATGATGGGAAAACGTAATGAGAATTTATCTCCAAGGTACTATGGTCTGTATCGCGTGCGAGAGAGGGTTGGAGAAGTTGCTTATAAGCTCCAGTTACCCGAGGGAGATCAGAAACATCTAGTTTTTCATGTGTTGCAGCTCAAGAGGGCTCTTGGTGATGGGGTGGAGGTGTCCACTTTACCCACTGGCGTTGCTGATTCGGATGAGGAATTGGCGTTTGCACCGGCTGCGGTATTGGATGTGCGGGGGAAGGAGGGGCGTCGGGAGGTGTTGATTACGTAGCAGGGTATGCCACCGGCATAGGCGACTTAGGAAGGGTTCGAGGTAATGATGTAGCAATTTCCTTCTTTACCTTGAGGAAGGTAGGTGTTTTTTTTGGGGGGGGGGGGGGGTTGATGATACGACCCGTTTTGGACGAGTTTACAGCCGACGCAAAGTCAATGGACCAAATTGAAGACTTTACTTGTTATTAGTTCTGTTTGATTATTTTTTTTAATTGTTGTGTGTGTGGGTGTTGGGGGGGGGGGGGGGGGGGGGGGGCCGGGGGGTTGCTAATTAATTATGTTTAGTCGTATTAAGGGGGAGGAGGCTGATTAGGGCAAGACATTCAGATATTTGGTGTGTTTTTTTCTTTTCTAAAAGGAGGTATCTGCTTCTCAAATTGCATGAACTATCACCTTTGATTACGTTTATTCAATTGCCAATTTGATTCTATCACACTACTATACCCTTGGAACTTTTGTTCACAATTTCACATTTGGGAGCATGATACTCAGCCTTCCTTTTACTTTTCTTCTTATTCTCGCTTTAAAAATCATTTTAAATCTGAAACACCAAATCTATTAATTAAATTTCTGATTACTTAAACACTGATTTTCTAAATTTAAACATCAAACTGATACTATCTCAAACAAATTTCAACTAGTCAAACAGTATTTATTTTGTTAGATCATATCAATCTGACACTCAACGGCGACTTAATGCTTAACTTGATTGAATCATGCAGAAATCATGTGGAAGTCATGCATCATCGTGGAAAGTAGTCAGACTATACAATATCTCTATCTCTAGTGAGACATGGATATTCAATGTTCATCAATACCAGACTTATAAAAAGATTTGTAAGAGTGTGACGTTTTAAGATAATAATACTATTTTGATACCAATAAATGCATGTACGGGACCAATATCTAATATTTCATGCAACTTGACCATAAATTACATGTTTGAAAAAGAAAAAAAGAAAAAAAGAAAAAAACATGTTGGTGATGGTGCCACTTTCAGCGTGTTTGCTCTTGATCGATGAAGAGTTTTTGTATTGATCGATCACATGTTTATGTGACTATGTATAAGAAGGCATCAGAGATGTGTTTTTCTTAGATACTCATCATATTCTTAAAAGTTACATAATCAATTGCTTGAAATTAGGATATATAAAAGTTGAAGTAAATGCTTTACCTGAGCTCAATAACAATTCCTAGTTGCAACTCTTCACACTGCTTACGCAGATTTGAAAATGTTAGTCTTATGACTATTGCTCGTGTTTTCAAATACTAGTGTATAAAACTAACTTGCAATTATTTGGACCATGTCGAGTACCAACATGTGTTGTCAAATCTCTTAATTTTATCAGTTCAAACCTTGGATCGGCCAATATCGAGAGACACTTGTTACAATAACCTAATTGTGCACGTCGAAAAGGAAAAAAGGTTAACCTCGAACGAGCAATCTTTTCTTCTGCTTTTCGAGGTTGTTTTAAAGTATACATTCCATGCAACCCAAATGAGGAGTCAAGTAAATATTCATTTAGATCACAAACAATTCAAGTCATGTTGTTAATGGTGTGAGATTACATTCAAGTGCGCATGAGACACTTCAATGTACACTATACGCAAAGCTTTTAGTGCCTATTGCTTGCTAGGGATAAAAAGTACAAAACAATTCACCAAAAGAAATCAATGATACCCAAAAAGATCATTGTCAAACTTGGATTAAAAATGGGGGCCGGGGTGATAGAAAAAAGAAGAAGGCATTTATGAATTATATGACAAAATATGAAAGGGTAATGAGTTCAACTGAATGGCAACGGTGCCGTGCACGTTTTCTGTTTCGCGTTTTTCCGTACATCACTAAAAATTGATTAATAGATAACAAAAGTACAAGATTAGATCATCTTCGATGTATGGATCAGTGATCAGAACATATAACTTGAGTTTTCAGTGCAAAAGTCGATTATTAGACGTTTTGAGTAATGGTCCAAGCCTAAATATTTGCTTTGGGTCTCTTAGGTTATACAGTATTATATTTTGTGTATAATCATGCTTTATATCTTGTTCATCAATAAAAAAAATATACCCGTCGGGAATTCTCTAATCAAACAGGTATTGGAGCTTTAGTTCTGATCACCGGACCTTGTCAGCCGCTTTGAGTCGCCGCCTCTAAACCACTCCGTCAAATCCTAGCCGCCGTTGTTTATCCGTTATCTAAAAATAAAAGTGAAACCCATTGTTTCGCCCATTACCGCCTAAACACCAACGTCATTGGCATCTTATTAAACTTATGAAATATAGCACCAGTGTCGTAGCTAAGCCAACAGAGGCCCTATGCGAAAGCTTATATGATAACTAAATACAATGGCCAAAATTATATTATACCAATTATGGAAGTGAATTTCGAGGCCTCAAATATACTAACGGGGTATACATTTGGAGGCCCTTTAAAATTTGAGGCCCTGTGCGGTAACACAACTCGCACACCCTCAAATACGGCTCTGTATAGCACACAGAAATTGCCGCCATAGCCGTGGTGACGTGCCATAACAATCCGCTAGGTTCTAAAAGTTCAAACAAGTTAGATTTATCTGATGCCATCAGCGGTCCTGGATTGTTAATTAAATTTGGAAGAAAATTCGACCGGAATCGCTGCCTCAACATGTCTATCGCGCCATCACACTCCATTATAAGTCTTGAAAGTCGCTTCAAAAAAATCATTGTATCCACTCCGATTGACTGCTATGAAAGTTTTTATTAAGATAACTATCCTTAGAATTATCTTTAATTACTAATTATAGTTTTAATATCAGTTATGATATTTTCGCTCGAACTACAAGAATATTAGATGTATTAAATGAGTGACCCAAAAATAATTGTAGGCTTTAAGAGTTTTTATTATGTTTCAAGTATAATAATCAATCATCATTCTCTATGTACGTATTGTTCACAATAACAAAATATACTTACGAAGAATTATATAACCCAACACTTCATCATGGTAAACCATCTATTTTTCATGAACTCTTGCATCAAATTTAGTGTAACTCTATTTTCCCGAACAGTTTGATAGATCATAATATAAAATTATCAACTTGTAAAATTTGTGATTATAATCACAAAAATGTGAGAGTTTTCGAGTTTGAATTCTGTTGGGTGCAAACTACGGAGGTCAAAAATAAACTAACAAACTGTATTAGCTGTATTGCAAAATTTTATTAACATTGGCCTATAGTGCTTTTATAATGTTTACGAAAACAACCGTGAAATGACAACCTCAAACCGCAGAAAAAAATATCATACTAATATACTATAAAGGGTGACGGCTAGGGTTTGACGGGGTGGTTTAGGGAGGCGGCTCAACATAGCCACCTAGATCTTCCGTAGGTTATAATATATTATTTCATCACTATTTATAGAGTACAAGAATAGAGAAACCTAATGGACCCGAAGCTCATAAACCGGGCTTGGGCCTATTTATCCACTAATACTTTCGACGTTTAGGCTACTTGATACGAGTTGAGGGCATCTGGAACTACCAAATGTTGATACCTCCGATGTGGCAACCCGAGGTGGTCTCGTGTAAGCCAATTCAGGCTGCTGACATTCAACATTTTGGGAATATCACATGTTCTTCAGTTCTTCATCATCTATAACAGTTTTGCATGGTTCTAAACTTTAACTAAATATTCTTTAACCGTCAGCTGTGCGTCAATAGAGGTAATAAGTACTGATGAAATTGTTGAAGGCATTTAACCATCTACGGTTAATTAAGATGGTCACCTACAAAATAAGAGGTCCTTTTCAAAACATTCAATACAACCATAGACGTGGCTTACCCTCATATCTACTCTACTAAACCTTGCTTTCAAACACAATTTCATGGTGAGAGTACAAATGACACGATCACAAACCAGGATTTCTATGTTAAATGCCCAAAGAATGAGTTGGTCTTTCTTTATGATATTACTAGCATGTTATCCGCGCAAAGCAGCGGTTTCGAAGACATTTAAAATTAAAAAAAACTAAAAATTAATAAAAATATATCAATATCAAAATGGATGTTAAATTAAAGAGCACAAAATTTTAAAAAAATATGATGAGTATATATTTTATATATATATTATATATATTATATAGATATAGATTTATCATATTTATATATATATTATTATTTATATATATTTTAGGATAGGATCAAATGAGAAGTTTTCTTAAAATAAGAAGTAACTATAACCGCATATTCGAGATGCACCAACTTAAATTAGATGCATCTCTATAATCTTAGATGCATTATAATGCATCATAATGTGTTTTCTAGCTTTTAATCAGATGCATAAACGTATATTAAATGCATTTCATGATTTCTTTTGTTTTTGTTCCTCTACATGTGCTGAAATGATCAAAATCAACTTGCACAATCTACACATCAAATTAACTTTCGAAAATCAAAATGGTGCATCTAAATGAATAAAAATGCATCTAATGCAAGTCGTTGCATCTCAAATGTGTGATTTTAGTCAATTCCTCTCTACTTTTTATTTTAATATTTACTTTCTCACCTAGATCCCTACAGTATATATTTTATATATTATAGTATATATATATATATATATATATATATATATATATATATATATATATATATATATATATATATATATATATATATATATATGGGCGCGTTATATTGAGAACTCATTTTATGTGCAGAACTTTACAGAACTATTTTAAAGCAATCTAGACCCTTGGATCATTTAATCAATGGTCATTAATGCATGATGGCATTTTTATTAAAAGGAGGAGGAGGATCTATTTCCATTGACATTTCATCCATTATAAAATATTGATTTTGATTTGAAAGAGTAGACTGACTGAATCAACGTGCTGGGTTGTTGGTCTATTTATAGTTGCACCTTTTTTTTTTAAAACTTAATTCACCCAATTGCCCTTTGGTCCACTCGTGTTCATTGTTTGGGTTCACACGGAACAAACCGAAAAAGAAACCGGACTAAAACCGAATCGAAAATTTTAATTGGTGTACGGTTTGATTTGAACCCGAACCGAAATATTTAATTGGTGTTTGGTTTGATTATGGTTTTGACAAAAATAAAACCAAACCAAATCGAAAAAACCGAATATCTCTACACACATAAAAAAATTAATTTAATATATATATATATATAAGAGCGCGTTATATTGAGAACTCATTTTATATGCAGAACTTTACAGAACTATTTTGAAGCAATCTAGACCCTTGGATCATTTAATCAATGGTCATTAATGCATGATGGCATTTTTGTAAATAATTGAAATTAAAATTTGGCTGGAAATGTATAGATAAGGGTATAATTGGTATTAAACATAATTAAAAAGTGTAATCGTAACTGTTTCCTAATTAATGAAATAATCAATATCATTTATTTTAGGGAGTTTCAAAATAAAACAATCAATATCATTTATTACCAAAGAATAAAACAATCAATATCATTTATTTTAGGTAGTTTCAAAATAAATCGTATCATTTATTTTAGGGAGTTTCAAAGGTGTTAATCAATATATGGATATACAATCAATACAAAATCAATTATATCATTTATTTCAAGGAGATTTATAAAAAATATAGGATATTTATACTAGAAAAGAACAAATATGTTTCAAATAAAAAAAACATACATGTTTTACAAATACAACATACATGTTTCTCTCGATATAAACCATTCATGTTTCATTATTAAAAAGAACAATTTTGTTCCAAAATAAAAAACATTCATGTTTTTTGATAAAACATACATGTTTCATAAAAAAACATACATGTATCTCAATTAAAGTAACATACATGTTTCTTAAAAAACACCCTTTAATTGAAACCACAATTATAAAACATGTATGTATATGGTGTTATTTATTATCAAAGAATAAATTGTATTTATTATCACAAAATAAATTGCATCATTTATTTTAGGGAGTACAATCAATACAAAATAAATCTGGAAATACATTCAATATCATTAATTATTAAAGAAAAAATGGTATCATTTATTTTAAGTAGTTTTAAAAGTGTTAATCTAAATTTGGATATGCAATCAATACAAAATATATCGTGTCATTTATTATAGGAAGTTTCAAATTTGATCACAAATTATGTTTATCTAAAATACCCAAAATATCATTAGACAATAAACTGAATTAAATAAATAGAAAATAATTTATTAAATTCTAATTGGTCTAGAATAGTTCGGTAAAGTTCTACACCTAAAATGGGTTAAAATATAACACTTCAATATATATATATATATCTTGTTGCACAAAACTAACTCTTGTTGTAGGTTAAGAATTTGCAATAAATTTGATCCATGGATCCGCTTGAGTGAGTATACAATGGGAGGCAAGTGTTATAGGAGTGAAATGAGCTTTAGGGTAGCAAGGCTTCACTTGAGATGATGCAAGCTTGCCTCTTTGGTTCAACGATTAAAGTTTAGTAAAAGTCTCATCTAATGTAATGGATTGCTTGGAGTGTCCACCTTTTTGTTTCGACAAAAGGGGGATAAGAAGTGTAAACAAGTAACTTATACATTTTACTATGAGTCATAGTTTAAGTATTTTGTCACCATCAAAAAGGGGGAGATTGTTGGTAAAAATATTACGATATTTAATCTATACATTCTCTTCATGTTTTGGTGATGACCAACATATAACTTATAACACATAACGTAAAGTGCTTAAGTTAATCATGATAAAAAAATCATCAATGCATTCATACGATAACATCTCTCGATCTCTCAAGTATGCTTCAACGAAGTTTGCACCCGACGTAAATCACTTAAAGTATGAATAAATAAATGCTTAATTTATTTATGATCAATGAAATTTTTATTTTTTTTAAAACTTACATTTTTATAAAAGGTAACAAACATTTTTAAAACTTATACAAAATATTTTGGTATTTAAAAGAAATATTTTATTCAAAATAAATATTTTGAACTCAATTTTTCTACCTAAAAACGGCTAGAAATATTCCGGAAAACACTTCCTCAGAAAAAGACAAAAAAGGGGAGCGTTTTGGTTTGGGCGCCCCCCTTAAAATTAAGGGGACCGACACCCTAATTAAGGGGACCGGCCATAGGAATTAAAGGGACCGCCCAGTCAAAAAGTCAAACCTAGTTTTCTTATAAATACTAGACTATTCCTCACTGATTTTATCACCTTTTGCACACACTTTCTTTTTGTTCTAAATCAGTTTATACTCTTCTTTCAATCCTTTGATCATTTAATCCTAAGCATTTGCTTCCAAGTGATTAAAGCTTATTCCTCCAAGTACAAGAGAAGAACTTTCATTGTCATTAAGATACATAGTTATGTAGGTTAGTTAGTGCATTCATGACATGTCTTACATTTACAATGTATAGATCGAGTCCATGTATTTCAAACTTGTATAATAGTTAGATCATGGTGATCATGGTGTGTATAGTTGTTAGATCTTGGTGATCATAGGAAGTTTAGATAGATCGGGGTGATCTTGTTACTGTCTAGGTGAAGTGTAGTGAAGTTGTGAAGTATAGAGAAGTTGTGAAGTAAAGTGAAGTCGTGAAGTGAAGTGAAGTCGTGAAGCGAAGTGAAGTCATGTGGTGAAGCGAAGTTGTGAATTTTTGTGAAGTAGTGTGGTTAGTTTTGATAGATTGGTTCTAGCTAGGATTAGAACTTGACATTTGACTTAGTTTCAAAAATCGATGTAAGCTTTGTTGTGTTTAGTTTTCTCCGCCTAAAGGGAGCTTGTTGACTATTGAAGTAACTCTCAAGTTAGGTACTCGGGGAGTGGAGTAGGGCGAAGAGGTGCTTCGTGACCGAACCACTATTAATCATCACGTCTGGTTTGCACTTTCTTTTACCTTTCACTTTACATCTTTATTTACCTTATCACCTTACATTTATATTTGCATTAGATCTATATGTGTGTTGAGTATTGCTTATATTGTTTGGATGATGATTGTGTCATAGATATAAGTTAACATTATGATTGTGTTTATATTGCTATGACATGTTCTAGTGGATATAGATGTATTATTCGCACTTATCATATTGCGTCTAACTTGATGGATAATTTGATACAAAACGTTTTAAGTTTTTAAATGAAAACGTATTCACCCCCTCTATGATTTCCATAGATTTTTTAAGCATGTTATTTTTTTATTCATATTAAACTTCAACATTTTTTATTAAATCGTGTGCATGTCAAAATCATTGCAATATTGGGCTCATTTTGTTCGCAATTCGACGATCTTTTTAGCGATATTTTTTTCTCGAATAAATTGATAGATACGTGATCCATGTTTGATAAATAAAGACCGTTATATAAAAAAGTCATAAATAGGTTAAAGTTCAGGGTGCATTTTGAAAAGAGATATCTGATGGAAAATAACTTGGACCCACACCATTGAATAAACCGACCCTTATAGGTGGTATTTCAAACAGTGTAATATTTAGGTTATGAATCTTACTTTTTAACCCAAAGAGGTAAACAAACAAATTTGTTGTCTTTAAGTTCTAAAAGCAAATCCTATGGGTAGATACCAAACACGCCCTTATTCTATATATCTAAATTCTAAAAGTTGATGTTGAGTAACCCATCCCTCTTGTATAAAACTATTATTATATTTAGTTCATTTTTGAATTGAAATGCATTTTATTTGGTTTAGATGCAATTGTCACTATAATAATTTGAAAAGTTTGGACTAATAATCACCGCAAGCACGCTACAAGTTCTGTTCGTATATTTGATGTAGTTAAATTAAATGTTTTGATCATTGTATTGTTTAGCAAAATTACTGAATACTCATTGAATAGCTAATGGAATAGTTAATAAAAAACATATAAAACAATAAAGCTTAAAATGGTAATTTAAATTATTCTGATCAATAATTCAGTACAATTATCAAACACTCAGAAACCCACTCACTCAAAGTCCTTTAATCATTCCGCTTTTGAAATATCCAGCGCTAAATCATTTATTTTTATCAAATTAGTCTTCATATTAGCTTATTAATTAGTTAGGGGTTAGGGTGTTAAGTTATTAGTAAGATTAGAATATGGGTCGGTTGGATTTGCTTGTGTCCCAAGCCCAACCCTTTTCCATTTTTCTACATGTATTTACAGTCGACATTGTTTGAGTCGGTTACCTCCCCCTCATCTTTATAAAAGGAGGTAAGGGGGAAAGGGACTCGACACACTTCATTCTTTCAACTAATCAAAGTTTGGTTAGGGATACATCTTGTGCTCGTTTCTTTTTCTTTTTTGTCATATATATACCACTGGTATGTTGTGTTCTTCTTTGAGATTGAAGTTCCGCGATAGATTTCCAGGTTATAGGGTGATCAAATCCTACAAGCAGTATCAAGAGCTTTTGTTCGCGAGTTCTTTGGTTATCTAGGATCGATCAAGAAGGTATTCTTGGGTGATTTGGTTGGTCTAGAAGGAGCATATTCTTGTTCTCTGTTTGGGCTACCAGATTCAACTACATCAAGGTTAGTGTTAACAGATTAAGGGTTCTTTGAAGATCGTTTTCGAGTCTGGGTTTCGCGACAAAGAATACTTCAAAGGTTCTTAAATTTTTGAGTGGTCGGGTTATCGCTACATGTTAACAAAGAATACTTCAAACCTTTTAAACATATGTAGAGCTACGATCATAGGCTTAATCCATATGCTTCTTTTGCAGAAAAAAGGAGGGGGGGGGGGAGGAGGGGGGGGGAATGACTCCAAATGCACTAACTTATTTTTGACAGATACAGGTTCTAACTCATTTGATTGAATCTTGATTTGCCTTTTTACCGACCATAAATCTTGTTATGAACATGTGTAGATGCTTATTGGCTATGATGCAAAAGTTTTTTGTGATGAATTTCAACTGGCCAAATCGGAATCATCATATTTCATCTTTATTGACGAGATTGACGCTATTGGTACAAAGCAATTTCATATATATGTTAACCACTTTTCTCTTTGCAATGTGACCCTGTCAGTACCACTCGCATAGTATTTTTTTAGGAATTGTGTTAGAAGTACCACACATCCCCTTGATACAAGTTTTATGCTAATGCAGTGAAGTTAGTGGGGATAGAAGGTGCAACGAACTATGTTGGAACTATTTAATCAATTGGATGGTTTCAGTAGTGAATAGGTCGTCGGTTTGGGATATGCCTTAAATTTTTTTAAGATTAACTCGGTAATATTGATATTGAAACATTAAAAAACTCATAATTTTGGTACCCTTACTGTATAGCTTTGACATAATAAAGTTGACGGGTGTACGGATGGCTTGTGACTTTTTGAGAGACCATTGTGTAGACTCGAGGAGTGTAGACCATAATTTCTTTTCTGGTATTCGCCTTTTGCAGCATGGGCTGGGGTGCCATCCTGACATCTGTACCTGCAGCAGCATTACCAAATGCTTATGTGTTTTTCACAAACACTCAAGCTGCAGTGCTTGAAGAGTTAGAGTATATGTCATGTGTCCAGAATCATCAAGTGGTGATTTTACTTTCATGATCACATTCGAGGCCATTGCACCAATGTTGTTAAGTGATGTCGACCCTATAATTTTATCGTTGCAACCTTTTTTATGCAACCACAAACTGTATTTTTTATGCAGCCCAAAGAATCTAGGATTTTGAGTCGTCTGATTCCTCAAGATTCTTTCTCGCCTGTGTGATACAAACCCATATTTCTTGTTAGTTAATTAGGGTGTGTGTGATAATCCTGGATATCTTCTAGAATCGTGTAAATGTACACTTTCTGTATAAAGTATTTCGACCCCATCAAATGCCCAGGGTTGCACGAAATCTCTATCGGGATAAGACTAGAAGAGAATCGCTTTGTGTTCTAGGCACACGATCACAAAGCAAGAAGATTAGAGGGATTGTATGTGTATTTTCGTTCTATTTAATGAGACTAATAAATTTGTTTATAAAACAGATTCAAGATGACACTTAAACAGTTAAAGTTGGTTAAAATCAACTTTCACAACTGTCTTTTAGCAGTTACAACTGTTTTGCAGCAGTTACATGGCTAGCAGTACTAGCTACTTAGTACTGCTAGTGGAAAATATAGTAAACCAACTTAGTACTGTCAGCACTAAGTGCTGACAGTACTAACTACTTAGTACTGCCAATACTAACTACTTAGTACTGCCAGTGGAATACTTAGTGCTAGCAGTACTAACTACTTAGTACTGCCACTTCAATTTTGTCATGGTCGAAAACATATTAACTTAATGAGTGTATACTCCACACTTCCTTAACTCGTATCCAAGCTAAGTATAAAATCTCATTAGTCTCTAGTAAATCATCATTACCTAAATGGCCACTGATAACACTTAAATCACCAACAAATCCCCTCCATTTGAGTGTAATCCTTGATTTACGAAAACATATATAAAGATATATGCTATTATGTTAAAACAAACATAACGAAACAAACAAATGCATAAACAAAAATGTCTTGCGATTGAATTTTCATCTTAGTATAATACATGTTCCAAATATTCGATAATCAAGGTATCGTAACGATTGAACCCGTCAATCCATTTGAATACCTGAATATACTATACATATTCGTTTCTACAACACTCTAAAATTCATTTACTTGACACTTTACAAGCCATGTGTCCTAATCCAGTAATGAACATATAGGAAGCCAAGTCCAAGCTTCTTGAAGCGGCAAAACTTCATGTTCACATAGGTGGTCCTTTTAGTTCTTGCACCTTCATTTTCAATTTTTCAAAAGAACCATTAAGAAGGTAAACTTCAACCTAACATCACTTGCAGGTCTGAACACAAACCTCGGGATAAATACATGTGTTCCAATCACTAACTATGCGCTTTCCACATTGAATTCAGCTTCTAACGTTGTATTAGAAGGGAATTGGGTATCTCATAGATAGTAGATTTAGATGGACTTTAATCTCATCCCTAATATTGACTTAATCACTAAGTCCTTAGCTAAACCCTGCATTAATGTCCTAATCATATTATGTATAACACATAAGTGTCTAGACTTCCCATTAATACCTAATCATATTTATGTTCTCAACAAACATTACATCTCTAGATTCTATAATCGAGTTAATAGAAACAGAGTCATTAGGTTCAATGTCACAGAACCTATATGCCTTGGAATGCTCAACATATCCAACAAAGATGCAACCAATACCTTTTTCACCCAAAGTTTTTCTTTTAGGATCAGTTAGCCTAACAACAGCCCTACAGCCCCAAACTCTCAAGAATGACAAGTTGAGTCGTTTCTTATACCAAAGTTTATATGAGGTAGTCTTGTTCCTTTTATTAGGAACCCTATTCAAATGATAGCAAGCTGTCAACATAGCTTCTCCCCAGAACCCCTCACTCAAACCCGAGAAAGATAACATAGAATTAACCATTTCCATTTAAATATAAAATATGAAATTCCTTTTGTCACTATATGATTCATTAACCTTGAATCCACTAGACAAAAGACTTAGACCTTAGATGCCCTTATTTCAAAGGGAAATACACATATAGACAACTACATATTTGTCCTTCAATAAGGTTACGATGTAATTAGAAAGGTTACGGTGTAATCTCATTCTGAGTATGAAAACTTATCTTGTTTCCTGTATGAAATCACACCCAACATTCTTTGGGCCAACAGTTAATTCAAACTGCCAAGGACTAGGAAAATTCATGACATGTATCACTTAACTTCAAAACAATATACTCGGATAAGAATTCATGTGTGATATCATTACAACAAGTCTTGTAATCAAAACCAAACAAAACAGGTTTTTACTCACACAACAGTTCAGTTCTTATAGTATATTTAAAGCAAAGCAATTTCATACATAGAAATATTGAATTTATTCAATCAGTAAGATTACACAGACTTTTGATTTAATGTCATGAGACTAATATATTTCAAAGCATGACATCCAATCAGATAAACTATATAATATAATCATGTATGTTCAAATAAAATCTTATACAAAAGAATACTACTTTTATTTGTTTAACCCATACATAACATACGTGCATGATCACTATGTTAATTCAATATCAAGATGATATTTCATCTAATGATATTCATCAAATCAAAATTTTACCTTTTTGATTAATTTAAACAAGATCTAATTTTTAAAACATGATTTTCAATTGATCACATTTTGAAATCATAAACAAATGCCATGAGTTAGACAAATTAATCTAACTACTCACAAAGTGGTTACTCATTTGAATCAGATTTAATTACTATCTGGTGTCAAATTACCGTTCATGAAATATCAAGAAACCATTTCAACAATAACAACTTATAAGGCATTAACCAATCAGACATATAATAAAGTAAAGCATGCTGTCATGTTATGCAAATCTTACTTTAAAATATAAGATATATATGACTAGAAAATATGTACCGATCACCGATGTTGCGATCAAACAGCGGTTACTTTACGGTTTCCTTGGTTGATCCAGATCCAATATTAATCCTCCGATGTTTAAGGAATTCTACCATTTGTATACATATAAAATATTTATGCATCAATTCCACTATCATCTTCTTTCACCAACATGCCAGTGACAAACTATCCATGCATCCCAAAATCAGATACCATTTACCAATGTATCAGTAACAACCGTTCCATGCATTCCAAAGTCAGTTACTTGTAAGATTTGATAGAATAAACTAATTACGATTCAAGTAACGAACCTATGATCGTCACAAACCAAATACTTTATACGATTGTTAGTTAATTAGGGTGTGTGTGATAATACTGGATATCTTTTAGAATAGTGTAAATGTCCACTTTCTGTATAAAGTATTTTGACCCTATCAAATGCCCAGGGTTGCACGAAATCTCTATCGAGATAAGACTAGAAGAGAATCGCTTTGTGTTCTAGGCACACGATCATAAAGCAGGAAGATTAGAGGGATTGTATGTGTATTTTCGTTCTATTTAATGAGACTAATAAATCTATTTATAAAACAGATTCTAGATGACAGTTAGACAGTTAAAGTTGGTTAAAATCAACTTTCACAACTGTCTTTTAGCAGTTACAACTGTTTTGCAGCAGTTACACGGCTAGCAGTACTAACTACTTAGTACTGCTAGTGGAAAATATAGTAAACCAACTTAGTACTTCCAGCACTAAGTGCTAGCAGTACTAACTACTTAGTACTGCCAGTACTAACTACTTAGTACTGCCAGTAGAATACTTAGTGCTAGCAGTACTAACTACTTAGTACTGCCAGTACTAACTACTTATTACTGCCATTACTAACTATTTAGTACTACCACTACAATTTTGTCATGGTCGAAAACATATTAACTTAACGAGTGTGTACTCCACACTTCCCTAACTCGTATCTAAGCTATGTATGAAATCTCATTAGTCTCTAGTAAATCATCATTACCTAAATGGCCGTTGATAACACTAAAATCACCAACATTTCTTACTTATACATGCAACATCAACATGAGTGAGTCTTGCTGCAAAACCACTGACCACATTCTTATACGAGTTAAGTATCGTTTCACGATTGCTTTACATACATTTAGAATTTCGCATGTATTATCACGATGGCTTTACATATAATACATGATCACTTTGAGCATCTTTTCAATTGTTGTAGTTAAATATTTTTTGTTATTCATTATTGATTTACGTCCAATTAGATTTCGTCAAATAATATTATAAAGCGAACCCGCCCATCGGGCGGGTTATGAAGCCAGTGTTACTAATATAATGGAATAGTCGCATAGTCGCCCGGTCGCCGTAGAACAATTTTGGAAACCATTTTTTTAAGGCACTTAAATTTTGGGGCGTGTATGGCAATGTTTGAAAATCCGGGTTGACATGGCCGAATGTGACTAGTTTTTTGCTTGTTTGTGAACCGGATTGAATTTTTGGTTTTTAGTTGACTCATTTTGATAAACTCGACCGAGTCATGACTTTTTTCTAAGAATCTAACAAATTTTTTTTTCATAAACAATTTTTTCTTTCATAAATATTTCTAAGTTCAATTAACAATGATGATAACTAATGTTAGTTACAATGATTTTATAGATATAGAATATATAAATATTATAGTGTTATTATAATTATTATATCTTGAAATCATAAGTTGTATGCTTTTGCAAATCTTTACTATGATTTTATAGATATAGAATATATAAATTTAGCTTATCGGTAAAAAACTCGTTCTATATTAATTGTTTAAGTAAACATAAGAATAATCTCAAATAAATTATGAATCATATAGCATTTCATATTAAATATATGAAAATATATATGTATAGAACGGTTTGACCCAAAGATTCAACCGGTTGAACAGGTTACTAGATAGTTCGATAAACCAGCTAATAAACAGAATTGATAGAAGACCAGGTTTTCCCACTAAGAAAAAAAACACTACTTTCCCAAAAGAAGGTGCCAGATTTTCTTGTTTCCCACTAAAAAAAGCTGTTTCCACACCCTCCTACTCCTACCTAACACAACGTTCCTAGAAAAATCATGGTGGCTCATATTACACATTTTAAAGAGAAAGAAGCATTTAGGATATCCAGTTTAACATTATTTGAACAACCTACTTGTTTCTCTCACTTGAAAAACCTCAACTAAACACATCTTGAAAACCTCCTTGTTAACGCTGCTGCTATCACTTTTTGTGTAGCATTATAACCTACGTTAGAAAACTTTTGCTTCAGTTTTGTCTTCTTTTATCAGGTAAAATGCTTCTTTGGGTGGTTATTTACTCTTATTTGCTTTATGTGGTTTTTGTTTCGACTCATATAACCGGCTTATGACTTATTTGCTTTATGTGGTTTTTTTTCAAACTTTTCGGCTTATATAAGTTTACTATGACATGAAAAACTTATATAAGCCCTTATGTTTGAAGATATATAAGCCACGAAAAGTCAAATAAGCCGTAAGTTGTCTATATAAGCCGAAACAAACTAATTTTTGCATGATTTAGATAGTTATATCAAGTTGAAAATTTGTTAGTCCGTTTTTGTTAGGATCTGTTTTCTTATAATCTACTACTAGTATTGGGGCTGTATCATTAAAGGCTCATTTGCTACTTTCATGTATCCATTAAATTCTAATGGTTCAGTTTCCAAGTCTTAATGGTTTTCATCTTTTCAATTGCTTATCAATGATCATACTATGTCCTTTCATTTGCAGTCAATTAATGTCCATATTGCTAACCTAAGACATTGAAATATATAAATAAATCATCATCCCCACAACCAAACTCCCACCACCACCCAACCAAATCCATAACACGAAAGAAAGATCCATCACAGATCTTGAACCGAAACTGAATGCGTGCATCCTTTTTGGTCAAAAGCTTCAAAACGAAGCCAAAAAAGGGATTAAAAGAGAAATAACATAAATTAACCCATCGAACAAAGAGATCAAAATTTGGCAAAATGACGTTACAAGCGACCATTATACGCACACCATGCAAAAAAACATTGACACAAGCTGTGTGCAATGCACGCGCCTGCATGACCCGTGGTACTAAAACTACATGGTGCCCTTGTTTGCAATTAATAATGTTTTTTATACTGGCTAATGTTTTTTTTAACGGAGGGTCTTTATTGTTAACAAATGCAAATTACAAAAATTTCCTTAATTATTTTGAAAAGTGAATCTTGGTTGGTTAATGTATAACGAAGTTTGTCACTCACGCGTGGCCGTGGAGCGTGCGAGACTATTTTTGCAACGGACCGATAACGTCAAGTATTATTTTTCATCCATTGTGACTTACCTTGCAACGAACCGATAAACCTAAAAACTATTTCCGTAAACATTTTAAAATATATATTAAACTTCAACATTTTTTATAAAATCGTACGCATGTCAGAACCACTGCAATATTGGGCTCGTTTTGTTCGCAATTCGACGAACTTTTCAGCGACATTTTTTTCCGAATGAATCGATAGATATGCGCTCCATAATTGACAAATAAAGTTTATTTCATAGAAAAGTCGTAAATAGGTCAAAGTTGAGGGTGCGTTTTGAAAATTGGGTTTAAAAAAAATATTTTCTCCACCTCGGTAGTATCGAACGTAACAGTGTTTTGTGAATTTGCAACGAACCAATAAACTCAAAGATTATTTCCGCAAATATTTTGAATATATGTATATTAATCTTCAATATTTTCTATAAAATCGCAGTTCGACGATCTTCTCAGCCACATTTTTTTTCTCGAATAAATTGATAGAAATGCGCTCCAAATTTGATAAATAAAGTTTGTTATATAAAAAGTCGTTGATAGGTTAATGTTTAAGGTCGGGTTTGTAACGTCTAACATACTTCAGGTTTTGGAAATTGTT
The DNA here is from genome assembly GCA_026074375.1 of Tanacetum coccineum. Taxonomy (NCBI): domain Eukaryota; kingdom Viridiplantae; phylum Streptophyta; class Magnoliopsida; order Asterales; family Asteraceae; genus Tanacetum; species Tanacetum coccineum. Next base: position 31,247 of record BQNB010068237.1, read on the forward strand.
TTTTCTATATATATATATGAAACTTAAACATTTTTTATAAAATCGTACGCATATCAAAATTTTAACTATATATATTAAACTTCAACATTTTTAATAAAATCGTACGTATGTTAAAGTGGCGTTTTTTTCGGAATGAATCATTAGATATGTTAAAGTTCAGGATGCCTTTCGAAAATATTTAAAAAAAAATTACGTCGAGAGTCGTGCGTAGATCAGGGTTGGAGGTACGTTTAGAATTGGGTTGGCCAAGGCCCACCCTAAAGTCCCATCAGTTACTACATATTACTAGTACACATATTGTTGCTTTAAATTGTTACATTACCTTATAATACAATTCTCAAATGTCTGACTGACATTTGACCTGTGGCACTGTAGCAGCTACAGTGCTTGCTACAGTGCTACAGTACCGGGCCAAAAATTTAGCCCAAAATCCGGCCCAAAGTAAAAAAAAAAAAATTTACAAAACGGACCCTCAACTTTTAATTGTTTACGACTTTTTTACATAATTTTTTTTAAAATAAAAAATAAAAAAGGCCCCTCAAGTTTCTTTTATTCGCCCCCCGCCGCAACGCGCGGGTTAAATTCCAACTCGTTAACACAAAAACACATATCTGGGCCCACCTAAAATTTCAAAAACTTAAAAGCCTTGGAGGCCCATACATGTATAACCTAATATTTAACACATTTATTATAATTTTTAATTCATTCAAACACGGAAGTAGTCTGCATGTTACAGTAAAACCATTATCACTTTCTAAATGCTACAAATCAATTTAATGATATATTTTGTTACATTTCCAGTCCAATTTTACGATCAAAAGTACTTTATATAAAAAATTCTAGTATTGTTGTGCAGGTCATCTTGGGTAATATCCAAGATTCCAAGGTTTAGAAATAGAAACATTGAAACTCAATGATTTTGTAGCAACGACATTGTATTGGTTAATTGCTATGTTTATATTTGGCCCACCGCATATAAAATGCTAGCTTCGTCACTGGCGTAGATGAATATTTTATTCCCCATGTTGCTACAGTTTATGTTTTATATATATTATATAATATAGTAAAGTAAGAGTGCAGTAGTGATATTGTGAAACCACAAGAGACTAAACTCCAATTTCGCTCTTTACATTCATATAATGCAAACCAACAGGTATGTAATGTCAATAATGAAAAATTGGGAACATCTCAAAATACCATTTGAAAAGATAGACGTAGCCACCGAAAAATTCAAAACTCGCATCGGAGGAGGTGGATATGGTGTGGTATACAAAGGAGTACTCTCAATCGATGGAAAAGATACCGCGGTTGCTGTAAAGAGGTTGAATGAGCAGTTTGGACAAGGCTTAAAGGTGTTTTTGACAAAGATTCGGTTGCTCTTTGGTCAAGAACATCCAAACCTCATCTCTCTTCTAGGTTATTGTGACGACGAAAATGAAAAGATTATTGTCTATGAATATGCAGCGCGTGGAAGTCTGGATAGATATATTAGGCGTAACAATCGTGATGAGAGTTCTACTACACTCACGTGGTTAGAAAGACTCAAAATTTGTGCAGATGCAGCTCGTGGTTTGGATCACCTGCATAACCATCTTGGAGGGCATCGGATGATTATTCACAGGGATATAAAAAGTTCAAACATTTTGATAGATGAAAATTGGGTTGCTAAAATATCTGACCTTGGATTGTCCAAGTTAGGTGTAACGGGTTTTGGTATGAGTGACATTGTTACAAATGGATGTGGGACACACGGGTATTGTGAACCAGAATACTACACTTCAGGAGTGGTAACCAAAAAATATGACATCTATTCTTTTGGCGTTGTGCTATTTGAATTTTTGTATGGAAGGTTGTGCATCATTGAACCTAATAATGGCTTCATCCTCTCTGGAAAATCAGTCAAAGAATACTATAGCAAGGGCAACTTGGTCAAGATTATTGATCCTAGTTTAAGGGAACATATTGGCTCATACTCCATGACGAGATTCTCAGAAATTGCATACAGATGCTTGCATGATGATCGAGAACAACGACCTGCCATGGATATTGTCGCGAAAGAGCTTGAAGAAACGCTAAATGTCCAGGTAAGATTGATTTAATTTATGAATGCAAGTAGAGTACATACATTAACATTTAAACTAGTATTTTTCATAGGTAAAAGAATTCGAGGACTCTGATGAGTATTGGGAGACAAAACTACCAAGAGACTAGGAAGTATTAATCAACATGTTCAATATTCCTAGTGATACCTGTTCTAGTAAAAAGAAACTCGTCTTGCATCTTCAAGAAGGACTTCATTTTGACAAAGACAAACAGGTAAAACTCTTGTATATAAACTGGGTTTTTCTATCATTATCCTGTTGGATCGAATTATCTAACATTTCTAATCAAAATATACCAAAGTAATAGTTTTTCTATTAATCAAATTTCTGTCATCATCTTTACAAGTACAAATCGAGTTCTATATATAAGAAATGAAAGGGTGCGTTCTAAAGGTTGTGTCGGTTGATGAACCGATGCATCCCTTGGTGAAATAACTGTAAAACGGTTATGTAACCGCTTTTCTATAACGTGTATGATTACTCATTGGGTTAGGTTTGACCCGATTTGACCCAATATTCTCCCTCCTAATCATAAGCGTTGTGGCTTAGATCTTTTAGTCCT
>BQNB010068238.1:0-14757 GCA_026074375.1 Tanacetum coccineum
TATTTGGGTTTTTTTTTAATAAAATTTTAATAAAATTTGGGTAAATATGTGTTAAGCATGATTGCCCGCGTGTTGATGCAGGGCGTTAATTTTTTTTTTTTTTTTTTTGTATTATGTGCGGCTTTATTTTTCCGGTCTCATGTTTAATAGTTTTTTTTATATGGACTTATGTGTTGGGAGTTATGTCGTGGGTATTTTGATCTGAATAAATCATTACTTTTGTAATTTTTTTTTCTTATTTTTTGCCGAGTAATTTTTTTTTATTATTTTGTGTAATAGTTTTTTTTATATGGGTTTATGTGTTTGGTTTCATGTCGCGGATATTTTTTTATCTGAATAAATAAGTACTTTTGTAATTTTATTTCCTATTTTGTGCCGAATAAAAAAAAATTTCAAATGGGCCGGTCCAAAGTGGGAGCCCAATGGGCCGGTTACTGTAGCAACTATGTCAAAACGACATAGTTTTATTCCACACATAGTATATATATATAGGGTGAGATTCTTTTCAGAACCAAATGAATGTACAGAACTGCGAGAACCAGCATCAACCAATCAAATTTTTTTAGATATTAATTTTTATTATTTAAATCAAAAGGGTATAATGGTAAAACTACAATTATTATTTTCTTTTTGATTTTTTTATTAAAATGTTTTTCTAGATCCTAAATTTTAGAAATTAATTTTTTTAATATTTTTTTTCAGCATGTGCACATGTGTTTTTTTCAAATAATGTAATTTTATTTTACATATGTTTTTAGTGTTAAATGCTTAAACTTTTAATGTATTTTGATCACAAATATCTATAGAAGTGCATCGAATGACAAACAAAAATATTTTACATATACAATACATTTCAAAACAAAATCATTACACACAAAATTAAAATCAAGTGATATACAATTCAAATAAAAATTCTCAAAGTAAATAATAAATGTAAGTTAAGACGGGTCTACTAATCTTTAACAAAACAAAAATTGGTGTTTCCGTATATGCATATGTATTTTCCTTCATTAGAAACTCTCGATTTCTTTGTACATATATGTGCATTTGAGTTCATTTATATGCCCTTATATATACATACTCAAGTTTGTTTATGTGCACTTATATCTGTTGTATGCACATGTGTCTTTACTTTTTACTTCTTTATCATAACTATCTTCTCGCCAGATAGTATGTACAAAACACATGTACACTCTTCATATTGCTCATCATATTTGTACCTGCAACAACAAACAATTAATAAACAGATTATTTAATCATAACAACTTTACAAGTAATGTCACATATATGCATAATCTAACAGAACACATATGTACACTTACTCACAAGCTATTATTGGTAAATAAACAAGCATTACACATATGCACGATTACTCATAAACTATTCTTTTTAAATACCACCATCATATAACATATCTAAACAAATAATAACAACCTATTCTTTGATAACTAACATATAATACATATGCATACCGATTTCCACTATTACTTTTGTAAAAATCTCATAAAATAAGCATAGATCGATCTATCAAGAATGAACCTTTATACATTCTGTAAGTTAATCATTCTTATTAATGGACAACTATCTAAAATGTGAACGGAAAAAATACAAATATATAAAAAATACTACATCCATACTAGAAGAGGCAAAAATCAATTCAAACAAAAAAATTGGTTCGTCACACAACATTAATTATAACTTACACTAACACCAACAATTTAGAGGGAATTTCATATATCACCCTACTTTTATAATTAATTTCATATATACCCAAAATGCAAGTATTGAATGCATAATGTACAATGTTTTTAATGCATGTTTGGGTATTTTTGAAATTTCCATCTAAAAGTAGGGGAGATATGAAATTGCCCCAACAATTTATAATCCACAACATTTTTTTATACTAATACAAGACAGACAACAATATTAAGTAAATTACATCAAAACTTGCCTTTGAATCATAGTCGTGTACATCGCCTAGCTTGACTTGAGTATGATCTTTTTTAATTTTAAAGTCCAACCATCAGTTCATTATATGCACATCATAAATTAATTAACTATAATTTATAACAAGGCCATAAAAAGATACTTCTGGCTATTTATTTTATTTCTCTCATTCTTGCCAATTTTTCTTCATATTATCCACAAAATGTGGCTTTGTCATTATGATTGATATCAATATGACAGCTTACGTCAACCACTATTTTATCAAACTACAAAGCGAACTACAATATTTTTTCTTTTGTGCACAATCAGAACTGTTTTTCTTTTGTGCCAACCAAACTGTTTTTCCTAAACATTTTCTTTGGTAAGAAACCATCTTATTAACAAACAAAAGTTTAAAACCACAATTAAAAGATCATAAAATTTTAAAATAAGTGATTACAATAAAAAGGCTTATAACCTTATTCAGATATTAGTAAATTCTTCATTCAAACTATTAAGTTCTTTCGTAATCAATAGATCCCTCCGATGGAATATCAACGATTCACATTTGTGGCTTTCAAAATTTGATTATAATGACGGCGGTTAAATGAATAATTAAAAGGTGACAAAGGATTAAAGAAAATGATAAACCCAAAACTGGCGAACACACGATCACAGCCAGCGCCGTGTACAATAAATCAAGTTCAAAACAATATTACACCACAAAATCTATCTATGAAAAAGATCCTTGCGCTCGATATGTAAACGAAAACTCGAAAATGATCACCATTTCATCTTTACAAATCAGATAACAAATAAAAAATACTATCAGAATTTTATAAATAAAAAAAAAACTACCACAGGAACAACAAGAACTTGTTTTAAGGTCAGAAATCGAGCCACAAAAACGTCATCTTAAACTTATCATACATCTTACCCTAGCACAATAAAAATAGCATTAATTTAATTCATTACAAATTGTATCACATAATAAACAACTAAGCAAGAATTAAACAAAAATTAGGAACCACCGACAATGACCGTCCATATGGTGATTTGCCAACACTCCAGTGACGTCTTTGTGATGTTATTATTATAATTAAAAAAAACAACAACCATTCAATTCAAATTATATACTACATCATGGCATTTTTTGTTTCATGATTTTGTATCTATGAAACTAATAATATGAACCAGACAATTTAGTTAGGTGGCCTGGTGACAAAAGAAGTAGGGGCGGCAACCCTAATTGAAAGAATAATTTTATTACAAACACGCAATAGAATTAACTATTTAAAGATGATCCTAAAATTAGGTGTAATCCTCACTCTCACAATCTCCCCTCCCTCCTCCTTCTCAGCACACCCCAACACCACACATAACACATAACACCGTGAAATTACATTAGAGCCCTTTTGACCTCACCTTTTAAAAAAATAATTGGATATCTGCATGTACACACACGGGCCACCTATAACCATCATGAAGCGCGCGAGAGAGAGTGGTGCGCAATACACACATCTCACAAGTTTGACTAGAGCGCGAGTCTGGCTACATCACGAACAATATCTACGATATCCCCATGCCTGTAATCCTCCGCACACAAGTTCCACGCTACGCGATCACTCGGAAACTAGCGAGACCGAGAGCGGAGAGGCCTACGAGGCCAGAACCAGACTCAACATACCTATCTCTCCTATCAACCACATGCTTCACCTAAAAACAAACACAGCGCTAGCTCTCCATCGAGCGCCTCATCGACCAAACCCCAGACCGGCTCTATCCAAAACCAACTCACCATCCAATAGCTAGCCCACCTTTAAAAATTAATAAATAAAATAAAACATTATGAGATCACATCATAAGAGAGACAGACCAAACATACAAGACTACACGCTACAGACTATTGGATTTTTTAGAAGTATGTATATAACATTAAATTTTTTGTAGTGGAGTTTTTTATTGTGGGTTAGATGGGGTGAATTTTTATTGTACTTGATTGTAGATATGTATCTCTTATCTCTCACTCTCTACTATCTCTCATCTCATTCAGATACTGGCTCACGTAATGTTGATCTATTTGGAAGACTATATTAATAGCTAGAAAACTCATTTATGTTGGGCAGTTAATTTGGGGCAGACTAAGAGAGGTAGAGAGGAGGTGCTGATTGATTTTTTAGTGATTAGATTTTGAGATTTTAGGATGTAATGATGTTTGTTATTTTGGAATGAGTGAGGTTAGTTTTGTGTGTGTGATTTTTTTTATTTTTTATTGTGATTATTTTTTTTATTATTTTAGTTATATTATAATAGGGACCGGTTTCTTTCGGTTCTATTTTTTTACAAACCTACTGTACCAATGTGAACCATAAAATTGTATTAATTATTATATTTGTTCTTATTGCTAATTTATAATTGTCAAACATTTTTATGTTTTCTTTTGTTTTTGTATTATAATAACATTTTTTTATGTTCCTTATTTTATTTTTTTTTTAAATTTATACTTTTTTCAGTAATACATTTTTTCAAATTAAGTCAGAGGGTTTTTTTTTTTAAATAATTAAATTTACATATGATTCTTGCGTAGAATTTTTTAGACATCAAACTTCTCATTTTTTTAAATGAATTGCACTTATGTTTATGGGTTTACATTTTTTTAAGCTTAAATTTATAACCAAAACCATAACAAATACAATAATGCTAAATTTATAACAAAGCATAAAACCTAAAATACTAATACACAAATTTTGACAAGAAATGAATTACAATTAAATTACAATATAGATTGCAAGATATTAATAAACCATGTGTGCACGCTTCAAGAACAATATGCACTCTCACGGTCTACAACATATATGCACGTCTTCTAAACATATCGCACGCATTTCGAGAACACATGTGTACGACCTCTAAAAACAATGATCTCTTCGTAGTCATCTTCATCAACTCACCAAGCTTTTCTATCATTGAGCATCTTCCCGCTGAAACAAAGTATAATATATATATATATATATCTATAATATATATCATGTATATATATATATATATATAACTAGTATAAGACTTTGAACAACCAATACTAAAATCAAGTAAACAAACATAAATTAAGTGAAAAACAAATACGGTGAAACATTTTAAGTACATCTCACTAGTAAATGACCATAATATAATTTTGTTGAAATTTGTTAGAGAAGAGATTGCTAGTGATACAAAAACGATCTCGTTTGATACAAAAGAGAATTTTCAGCCAAATATTATAATCGATAAAAAAATAACTACCACAATCACTTTGACTAAATACATAGCTTCAAGGACATGTCATCCATACTTGTTTAATCATACAAGACACCAATATCACATGGAAGCAAAACAGAGCCAAAGTTTGCATACCAATCAAACTGGACCCACTAGCAATAAATATTCAGCCTAATAGATAATTGTCAAACCAATCATAACCAGAGAATTCAAAATAAAAACTGAAGCCAAAACTTTTCAACTAAGAAGACCAAAGCTAGAAGCACACTTGAAAACTACAAAAGGTAGCCCAAAAAACCAAACACCAGAACCCGCAGATCAGGACATAACAAAGAAACTCAAAACAGCATATATATAAACCATTAAAATGCCAGACCTCCGAAGCACAAAAAAATTTGTAATAAATTGGAGAAAAACACGAAATCATATCAAATAAAGATTTATATCTATTAAATAAAAAGTCAAACCCATAAATCAGCCACATAAATTGTATAATAGCCAATCACGAACATAAAGCAATGCGCGTCGCCTGTCTTCCATGCTGTGAGCATAAACCCCACATCTGTTACCAAATCTAAATCGAAACCTTAATTTCCTTCATTATCAAACAACAAAAACTTTTTAGTCAAAACCACTACAAACATCACCAACTAACCTAGCGTCACCAAGGAATAATTAAAGTATAATCTCACCACACCATCAATGTATGGCAGCAGATCCGCCATAGATCCGGCTCACCGTATTGGTTAAGAAACAATAAATCTACTCCGGTGCCACACTAATCGATCACTGTAAGGATAGCACATTGATTTGCCAACACCTCGAACAATAATTATCCAGCAACAAATCAGAAGATTAAAACTCTAAGTACAAAAAAAAAAACATTTACTCATATATACATCTTGGAGGAAATCCAATTCACGGCAAGCAACAGTGGTTTTAAAGTTTTGCTCACGTCAAATTATGTATCATATGTATCACCTATAAATGGTTACGTAACAACCTTTTTAGTGGTTATATATCCATTTTTATATATAATATATAATACCATGTATCTACTATTAATTAAATCACATGTTAACTAGTAGATCTAATGGTTTCAATCACTTCTCATTTTAACAATTTTAAACTACTACACTACAATAACCATCCCTTATATATATATATATATATATATATATATATATATATATATATATATATATGTATATATACATATATATATATATATATATATATATATATATATACATATATATATATATATATACATATATATATATATATATATATATATATATACATATATATATATATATATATATATATATATAGAATCCGGATCGATTGAGAAGGTTTTTATTTTGAGAAGATTGAGAAGGTTTTCAAAAATGATAGATTTTTAACTTTGATTCAAGTTTTTCAAGCGTAAAACTCATTTTAATGTGATTATAATTCAAAATGTGTAAAAAAATTCGAATCAATGTTAAAAAATCTCTCGTTTTTGCAATATAAGTAAAATACTGAATCTTCTATACAAATTTAAGGAATCATTACCATAACTCGATTTTAGCAATGATTTGTGAATCAAATTTGTGATTTATAGCTTTGATTCACTATTAAATGATGTTTACTTGTGAATCAAATCAAAAAATATGAATCAATTTGCTCAAACGTAGATTTCTCAATCTTCTCAAAATAAAAACATTCTCAACGGAACCGGAGCCATTTATTACCTATATCATCTTTTAAACTACTTTTACATTGTAAAAGTCGCACCATAAAATGTATAATGTTTTTCTTTTATACAATAGCAATATATGTAAAATATTTGATTAATTTTCTTAGTTTCATTACAAATAAAATAAGTCATTTTGCCAAGAAACATATACATATTAATATTAGTCGTAACATGTACCCTGCTTTTTTTTTATCTTTTAGCAGACCGGCAGTAATATATATTTTCGATGATTTTTTCTCTCGAGTTTTTTTTAATATTGAAATTGTCGCCCAGAAAAAGCACACGTGATTTGTAAAATCATTTATGATTTTTATGTTAAAAATCACGTGTGATTTCACAAATCACATGTGATTTTTTATATTAAAAATCATATTTTATTTCACAAATCGCATGTGATTTTTAGAATAACAAACCAACTGTGATTTTACAAATCAAATGTGACTTTTATGATCGTAAATTTCAACACTCACAAAAACTCAAAAAAAAAAATCGTCGAATATATATGTAGAAGTGTTTTTTTATAAAAAAAAATGATTTAATTCTCGTTGCAATGATATGAATCATTTCACCTAACTAAAATGATTTTTGAGATATTTAATTTTTGAAAATAATAATGAAAGTATATATATATTTTATTTTTTATTAGAAAATGAGTGGTCAGAATTTGTCTATTTGATTTTAAAAAAAAATTATGATATATGTTGAACTTTTCTCTATACATACCCTGTAATAGCTTATTGAAAATTAAATAATATGGAATAAACACAAAAATTCAACATCTCCAACTATATACTTCTAGAAATATATCACAAAATGCTTCTAGAAATACATCACAAAACAAGACAGAATGAATACACTACAGTATTGTTCAGGTGATTATTTGTAAGCTAAAATATATCTTCACACTTGCTAGCGTAACAAGTTAATAGTCAGCTAACTTGTAACAAGCATATTGTATCATAGCTAGGCCTTCACTTTATGACTTTATCCAAAAGGACACGAGCCACAACTTTAACATATTCCATCCTTTTCAAGTCATACAAACTACAAATTTTTTTTTTTGATAGATGAATGATATATTTATAGAAAACAACGTTTACAATAAGATGGCGGGCAAACGGGCAACAAGCTGCGCTGCAACCCCTTTTTGGATGGCAAAACTAATCCTACTAAAAATAAAGTTTTGTGTCTTAGGGGTCGAAAAATTACTTTGCACAACCCGTTGAACCCTATTCAAAAACTCCTCTGCTTCCGGTGCTAGGAAACCAAATGTATCAAAAGCAAAAGGGATAAACACGTGTTGATTCTCTAAACAAGCTTTCTCGTGTTTAGCAACTTTGCTCGATTCCGCTTTCAACGCAGCTTGTCCTGCAACAAATCTTCGTCCATGAAGCCCAACAAGAGGGGACACTCCAGTAAGATCCACACAAGCATGTTTCCCCCCGGCCCACCCAAACACAAGTATATCAGCTGGCCGTAAGGTAGACCTCCCTTCGAGTGGATCTGTCAGAAAGTTCACGGGGGCCTCCTTTCTAGAAGAAATTCCAGCTCGTTTAAGAACATCATACAGAACCAATCCTAACAAATCATGCCTATATTTGAAAACCAGGTAACTCCTTGCAATGGACCGCATGCTCACCAAAAGAATCCAAACAAACCTTGCGGCAAACTGGGCAAGGCTCATCAACCGGAAACAGAGGGATCATTAGCCGGTACTTAAGGATAGTCCGGTACTCCAGAGCCGACATATGTTGGCCTAGTCCTTCAATGGGGATAACGGTCAAGAAATTCTGAGCACGGGGAGCTCGGAGACATTCAACTACTGCTTTTTGGCGAGGGGATAAATCAAAGCTCACTCCCAAACTCTTGACAATTTCACTAAACAGGGCACACGCCAAAACATTCTGGGCTTTGGGGGGGGGGGGCGGTGTCCTTGTTAGAGAAACCGCTAAGATCGAATTCAGGGAGGGACATGCGCACACGATCCAACGCATATCCATAGTCAGAATCAGCCCCATCAATACTACATCCCTAAAGAATGTGGTCTTGCAAACTCCAAGATTACGCTCTCGAGGCCACAAAAGCATAAGTAGATACATCCTCAGCCGAACATAAACCCAACCCACCAAACCGAATCGGAAGTGATGCTAGCCTCCATTGGAAATCCCCAAAAAAGGACCCCCACAAACCACAATAGCCTCTATCGCCCTCCTAAGGCCATTGTCAAAAATAGAAACAACTTCCCCTATATACATAGGTTGGCACGTTCTGAGACCAAACAACAGCTTTGCGATGCCCATGCATGAGCGGAGCAAAAGGAGCTCGGATTGAGGGTCCCGTAGACTTGGGAGAAGACTCATTAGTTCCACAGCACGAGATGCCCTTTTCACAGCCAAACTACTAATAAACCCCGCATCCCGACTAACCGCGCCTCCAAGGAGTTTCACACCCAACGTCGGTCTCCCAATATCGCGGGGAAACAACCCCTCCTTCACCTTCACCCCATTGCATGATGGCCAAAAAACTTCTGTTTTCTTAATGTTGAGTTCAAGGCCCAGGCGGGGCCCCTCTGCCCTGATTATATCTATGGCTTTCGCAACCTCTTTAGTGTCTCCGATAATCGTACCATCATCCAAATACCAAGCATGGAAAAGCAGTTGGCAGCAATCCCTGATCCGATGAACAAGTGGGTGCAAAACTAGAGCAAAAAGAAGAGGCCCTAAAGGGTCCCCCTGCTGAACTCCAGTCGTGGACCAAATATGGTCATCACCCACATATAACCTCGCCGACTGACCATATAAAAAATCCACCCATAGGGAAATAGACGGGCATCGAGTCCGAACCTCATGTATGAGGGTAGTCTGATCCACCAAGTTGAAGACATTAGAGAAATCAACAGTAAGCATAGCCAATGACCCATTCGAGTGAAACTTATTTAAGAATATATTCGCGCGATGGAGCACGGCCTCTGCCTCGGTGGGGACTCCCACCCCAAACTAAAAGTCCCTAAGGTATTTGGACATCTTCTTCCTGAAACCACCCTCAAGCAACCTAGATGGCCAACCCCTCTCCAAATCGCGCCCACGGCAATAGGCCTGATCCCATTGTCCGGTTTGAGCAACGGCGTGAGGGGCGCAGATGCCATAAACTCCGCCAAAACCTTAGGGCACCTCCCCTCCAACAATAAATTAACCACCACAGAGATAGCCTTGAGTAACCCAACAGTGATCGCCGACCCCTCACCACATAAAGCATCTAAAATGATTGGGCACGTCAATCCTCCCGCCCAACAAGACGACCCTTTTGGAAAGATTGAAATACAACCCAAGAACGGTATCAACGTCCACAACAAGAGGAGGCCGAGGCAATGAAACCAGTCATAACGGAGGGTGCATAAAGGGAGCTTAGCCCAACAACGCTGTCAAAGTATCCGTACCGAAAGTGCCACCCCTGAAGAGCATAAAACCTTAACAACAGCAGTGAAGTGCCCGTCCGATACTTTCCTCAAACATTTTTAACTATTGTGCAACACAATTTGAGCTATCAGACCCAGAAACCCAGACCCAGAACCCCGATACACGGACATCACAATTCCCGATACCAACCACCCTCAAAGTTGGGCAAAAACGATGTAAATAAGTTCAATGAACTCCATCCTCACACCCAAGTGCCAACGCCACTTTGAATACTAAGGTCATGCAAATACATCCTTTAACCAACCTGCGCCTCACTGACGTTTTAAAGCCTGAAAACACGCAACGTGCAAACGTGTAACAACAAAAGTTAACCCACGCCTCAATAACGTTGGTGGAAGCCGCCACCTTACCCAACAGCACAGCTAAAGCAGAGAAAACGCCATATGAACACTATGAGGGATGCTCTTAACCGTCGTGATAGGTAGGGAGAACACACGGTCAAGGAGAACCTCATCCACAACCACCCCTCCCAAAGGAACCACTTCCCTCCTAACCTGTGGCCTAACGATCCCTACTATGAACTCCTCCACATCTCCCGCCACCCACTTGAACCGGGTCATCCCATCAGTATGATGGCATGCCCGACTGAGAGCATGTAAACACATACACACCCCACACAGCCACTGATCTAAGGCCTTTAAAGCCTCCCCAACTGAAACAAACAATTCACAATCTGTGGAAAGCGCCTCTCGCAAGGCCCCCCTCCGATCGTCCGAAGACAAATGGAGACGCTTAATATGTGCAACCAACCGAGGAAACCCCTTGGACCCCGCCATTCCATCTGGGCAACAATGAAAACCTCTAAATGGGCACGGCCAAACACCCGCTGAAGAACAAGCACTCACCTCCATGGAGGGAGCCTAAAAAGAGAAACAAACTCCTATGCAGGGACCGAGAAGGTCCACAAACTCCTTCAGCTATGGCTAGATAACAAAGTACGCGAATGGCCGAATGACTAAGGCCATCAAATAGCTCCTCTTTACAACAAACTGTCCTAACAAACTGCCCTAACAACAAACACTTTAACAACTCCTCTTTCACTGATATCTTTTTATCAGCGCCACTAATCACACTTGTGTACTTGCTATTTGATTTTCAACAGACTATACCAACAACAAATCTTCATCTCAAAACCCGTTTACCACGAAACCATCATACACCTAATACAACAATATAACTAACACGTTTACCCGCCTCAAAAAACATTCAATCTTTTCTTGTTATCAAATCATGTCCTGCGGCCAAAAGGAAAGAATCCACCTAGTGTTTATGTTATTATCTCGAATTGGGTTTTTTGTGAGGTTTTGTAGATCTTGAATCTGGATGATTTGGTGTGTCGAGTGGTTTCCGTTTTTTTGTGAGGTTATCAAATCGAACATACCAAATAACACAGATCTTAACTATAATTAAATCAAATAGAGTGATTAAAAAAAAAACTTACGGATCGATTCTGAATATTTGGAGAAAAGGGGTTTTCAAGATTTAGAAAACAAGAACAAATTTTGAGGGATTTTAGGATCGGGTTTAATGATTAAAGTGCTGAAATTTGTTCATCCGAAAGTTGCTGAAATTTTATATGAAGATTTAAGCAATAATCATGGGATATTTAAATGCTTTCATCCAAACAAACATGTTTGTCTCTTTAAAAAATGGGGGCCCTCCCGGAAATTGGATCATATTAGGGGGTGTTTTTGTGAAGAAGAGACGGTGACTAAATGAAATCTGAGAATGGTTGTTGGAACGTTTTTTATGGTCTTATCGAATTGAAACAATGATGTTACTTGCTACAAATATTAATCCAAACCAAATTCTTCTAATTTGATACCAAGGTGTTAAAAAAACCTCTAATCCCAAAATGATCAGTTGGAGTTCATAAATTCATGTAAACTACTTTTAGAACTGAAATTTAGATTAATGTAAACATTTATTGGAGCATTTAAACATTTACACATTTCTATGTACACTTGCATCAATTTCCCATTTGATTTTTTTTACTCCATTGTTTCATAAAAATTCAGTTACCGTAACTTTAGCTGTCCAAGGTAATATTTTCAAAACCAATTCTCGAAATTGATAAACTTTTTCATGTTTGTTTTAGTAGACAAATACACTTTGCATGTTTATGTTGAATAAATATCAAATAGTACTAAAAAGTGTATGAACGAGTTGTTATGAGAGTTTTACTTGTAATATATGTCAAAATGTACACACTAAATAATTATGAATCCGTATCTAGAAGAACTTTATAATGAGAGCAACGTTAACTTTAGAAATATAATATTTTATTAGTTTTTATATAGTGTGTAACTGCTGAATATGGAATAATTTTTTAATGTAACGGGGAAATAAAAATAAAAATGAGCCAATAATACGAAGAGAGAGTTTTCGCGCGTAAAAGATTCGTTTATTTGCATCGGTTTTAAGGAGATGCTTCTACCAATAAACCTTGGCGGCACCCACGAGTAATGCTTTCTTAGAATTACCATTTTGACCTTTTAAGTTTTGTCTTTCTTTGCTTTGTATTTACTATTTAGGGATGAACATGAGTCCAGAACGAGTTAGAACTAGAATCACATCAGATGGATTCGAGAACCGAGTTTTTTAAAAAGCAAGATCCGAGAATTGAATCAAATATAATTTTGGTTTCGGTTCTGATTCCAATTCCAGTTTTAGTTCTTCAGGTCTATCCGGCTAGGAATCGATTTTTAAAAAACCTTATGTATTACGTAATGAATTAGGGTGGTAATAAGCAAATAATATTTGAAATTTTTAAGCGTTCACATACATTTACATTTAAACCAATAACTCTTAACAACTAAAGTATAAACTTAAACAAACAATCATTTTATAGTTTCACACTGTTCAAATGTTTAACAAAACAATGACACATAACGATCCGAAAAACAAAATAAAATAACTTTAAACTTTGTCCAACCAAATAACCAAAATCGTTTATGATTCCACCAATGTTTCTCTTTATCTCTTCTGATTGGTTGCTCTAATTTTTCTTCCATATCTTTCGCAATCACATCATCTTTAATAGGGAGAGCAAAAGAACAAGAGAAACGGGCCAAAATGAGTTGCGATTTTGTTATATCAAACCAAGATGTGCCAATGACTTGCTCATGATTTAGAAACAAATGTATTTCATGAAATGTTTTAAGTATGATAATTAAAGAAAATTTCAGGTTTTTAGAATTATTGGGTATTCGGTTATGGAACTGGGAGCTGGTGGACCCGAACCGAAAATTTTCAAAATCAAGAACCACAACTGGAACCATCGGGTCTGGATCCAGTTTTGTTCTTCTCGGTTCAAGTCCAGTTCTTAGTTTTGATCCGGTTATCTAGTTCTTTAGCTCGTCCCTATTTGTATTTCACAATTTTTATACAACGCAAAATCTTAGTGTATACTTTTTCCGCCGGTTGTTCATCAACAAAAGATGCATAGCCAAAAAAACTAGGGGTAACAATCGAGTCGTGTTCGTGTTGATCTGTTCGGGTTCACAGGTTGGCAGGTTATTATGATATTTAGCCAAACACGACCCATTTATTAACCGTGTCAAGAAATTTAACCCTAACCCAGACCTGCATAACACGTGTAACCCGTTTGTGGCCCGTTTAACCTGTTTAGGTAAATAGGTCAAGTGATGAATAAAGTTGATGGTTTGTCGATCTAATTAATTTAAATGCAAAAATGATATAAGGATAAAAAAAGATAAACATAACATACAAATAAATATACGACAATTTCAGTGATATATGTTATATAATCGTAATTCACTCATATTAAGTACATAACAAAATACATTTAATCCAAATATAACATAAAGTCCTAGTTATATATTTTATTTTTACGTGCTTATATATATACTTAAACGGGTTCACATGTTGACATGTTTAATGCTTACTCAACCCAAACACGACCCGTTTATTAAACGGGTTAGACTGATTGACATGTTTTTGACTCAAACTTGTTTATCCTTAACCTAAACATGTTTAACTTCGTGTCAGGTTCGTATTATTTATCGTGTCGTGTCGAAAATTGACACCCAAAAAAACATTATTATCACAACTTTTTTTTGTTATTACTTACGGTATTATTGTTTGCAAAATAACAGTATCACCCTTTAATGAACATAACAATTCATAAATCTAATTTGGGGCTAGTAAAATAAAAGTTGTTGATAGCCAATAAATAAAAAAATAAAACCATTGTTGTTTGTGCACACGTATGGCCAAGAGGAATAATCAAGTACGGAAAAAGAAAAGCCGCAAATTAGGGAATAAAAAGAGTGAGCTAGAGCCATTTATATACTCGTATGATTTACCCTACAACATCAGACCTTATGGACTAGCTAA
>BQNB010068238.1:14975-32043 GCA_026074375.1 Tanacetum coccineum
ACATTATTGGATCCACCACATGTAAATATGTATCTACATGATAATTTTTAAGTCTTTGAGAAAATATATGTGTGCCATCACTTGTATCTTATGCATAATTTAATTTAATTTTCTCATAAAGACCAATGTATATCCAATAAGATTTATACATTTATGTATATGGACTTCTAATTCACAAACACATGTTTCATCCTCCGTTTTATATCTTCATTCGAGGTCTTTTATTTGGAATCGATTAGTCTATCACGTTGTAGACGTGCCATAGACTTACTACCACTCATTGGTCTTATTGTTAGGACATGCGTTGTAATTGGAGCTCTAGCAGCGTATATGATCTAGTCACTTTATTCAAGTCACTAAATATGTCTGGCAATTACTAGATCTGGAATATAAATTATCCCTTGAACTTCAAGTTCATATTCATTAGTGTGAGGATCATCATTTCTATTATTATAATTCATTCCAAATTTCACGCTGCTCTGCATCGTTTTTAAAACTCAAAATGATTCGCATGTCGGATGTATATGCCTACATACATCCCCTTTATATTAATTCTAAATTTTTATCAAAGTCCTTACTGTAATTTGATGATGATAGATGAACATGTAACTTCCAATTAGAACAATCAAATCTATCTTACAAGAAACTTATGATTCTTCTATACATTTCGCATCATGATTGACTCGGGATGGTCCAATCAGTCATGCCAATTATTACAACAAACTTGGCTTATAAAATTATACTTTATGACCACATGTGCTTCAATTACACCTTTTTTTCTATATAAGAGTCTAATAATATGAAGAGCTAACATTTCTCTAATTAGCTTTTTTACACAGTTTATTAAAATATTTACATTAACTTTTGGCATTATCAAATAATAAAGCAAAATCCATACCAATAAAGTATGTCATTTATTAATTAACCAAAGTGACTTACAAAACAAATAAAATCACATGATAAAGTCACAAATATATATATATATATATATAATAAAACCGGATATCACAAAGTCAGTCTACTTATTACTCTCTGACAAACCTTCACAATCCTTAACAACAATATTACAAACTTCGTGATAACTTTTTAACTTGTTTATTTCTCGTTTATTCATAGTATGATGTCTTATGCGTAAATAATGCTCATATTTAACTTTCCTAGCATATCAAGCAAGTCAGACATATAGCATACGACCAGATATAGATTATATTTATACGTAACCTTAATGATCATAAAAGCATGCACCATTCCTTTTTTTCTTTTTCTTGTCATCGAGTTTTTAAAACATTTTATCTATTAATTTAGCATCCAAAAGAAAACACATAAGTACATTATGAACCAATAAGTCAAATCATGCAAACTATATATATCTCATACCGGAAGGATGAGATTAGCAAGCACAAACTTAGCAATGTCCGCACATATCTAGACTCATAAACAAATGGAAAGCAACATCTAATATTTTATTTTATAACCTTTAAACCTTTAAATTAGACATAAGGCAAATTTGAAGTGATGATCAAAATAGTGTATAAAATTGTTGGCATATATCACTACTATTCAACCTCTTAGTCGAACACTATGAACAATTAAACGAAATATATGTGACACGAACACCTATCAAGTTCAAACATAAACTCCATATAAAAAAAATAGTTATACTTAACATTCATTGATCTTTTACACAAGAGTTCATGCAAATCACTTTATGAAAACTAGATAACTATTAGACTTGAGTTAGATAACAAACTAGATATCAATCTTTCTATCATATTCATAGACGACGAATTCTAATCATGTCACAATGGTCTTATACAAAGAAAAAGAAAATCGGAATTATCGTGGCCAAGTCCTCCAAATCTATAACCAAATATCTAACATGCAAATACACAAACTCAAACACATCAAGATATATGTTACCTTGTCTTCAAATGCAAATCAGTTGTGCTTGTACTCTTATTTTTAGTTTGGGCTCTTTTCATTTAAAATACGGATTAATATACAAGAACACAAGATAAGAAGAAGATAAGCACAATATTGTTTGTCTTATTAGTAAAAGGGTTTTTCTAACATGTGCCCCAGGGGCATATGTTAAGGTGGGGACACAGGCTGTGTGTCACAGCCTGATTGGCCAGCAATTATTGTTATTAATCATTATCAGGCCTCACAAATAACTGCTGGCCAACCTCTTAGTCGAACACTATGAACAATTAAACCAAATATATGTCACACGAACACCTATCAAGTTCAAACATAAACTCCACATAAAAAAATAGTGATTAGATCATATACGCTGCTAGAGCTCCAATTACAATGTATGTCCCAACAGTAAGACCAATGATTGGTAGTAAGTATATGGCACGTCTGCACCGTGATAGACTAATCGATTCCACATAAAAGAATAGTTATACTTTACATTCATAGATATTTTACACAAAAGTTCATGCAAATCACTTTATGAAAACTAGATAACTATTAGACTTGAGTTAGATAACAAACTAGATATCAATCTTTCTATCATATTCATAGACGACGAATTTTAATCATGTCACAACGGTCTTATACAAAGAAAAAGGAAATCGGAATTATCGTGGCCAATTCCATCCAAATCTATAACCAAAATTCATACTCGTAATATATAGTTATCTAACATGCAAAATTGCAAATACACAAACTCAAACACATCAAGGTATATGTTACCTTGTCTTCAAATGCAAATCAGTTGTTGTTAGTTGTGCTTGTACTTTTATTTTTAGTTTGGGCTCTTTTCATTTAAAATACGGATTAATATACAAGAACACAAGATAAGAAGAAGATAAGCACAATATTGTTTGTCTTATTAGTAAAAAAATGTCAACTGACAATTTTATTTTTAATTTTTTAACATTCTACAGATCAAAATATGGCTAATTAATAGTAATAGACTGATATGATTTACGAAGTAAAATGTATTTAGCATCATAAAACATGAGTCTAGTTATAAGTTTACTAGGTAGCACGGCCCAAGAACATCTGATGGTCACTTAAATAACACTAAATATGTAAGTGAGACATTTCTAATACTTCGGTTGCAAATGAAAAGCTTGTAGTTCTCATAAAATTAAAGTCCTCTATGCATAATATTGATGACCATGTCCCCTGCTTATTGGTACAAACTTGTCATAAACATATAAATTCTAATCAAAATCTTTAGCTATTTCTTTTCGGTTAACTGAAAATGATAAGCTCATTTAATTATTTTCAATTTTTTTTACAAGTTAAAATTGTGAGGCTTTCTTGTTTTTGTTTTAGAACAATCTAAAACATCACTGCACGTGTATTACGCATATATGTTTCTCAGAGATGAGATTAATACAGATCTAATATTTATAAAAAATCGATGAACCAATCATGGTTACATTTTTTTTATTAATTAAAAAAACTTATTTTTTACATCTTTTTTAAAATTAAAATATCTTGCAAACGGTAAATTGTAAAACGATAAAAAATACACCATCGCGACGAGAATTAAATCATCTTTCTATAGAGGGGCACTTTGATATACTTTCGATGAACTTTTGACGAACTTTTTTTTTTTGATTTTTTTTCAATCACGTCTGAAAAAATCACATATGATTTGTATCAGAATCACATGTGATTTAATAAAATCACATATGCTTTGTGATACAAATCACATGTGATTTTCCAGAATCACATGTGATCTTTCTAGACGTGACTGAAAAATAAAATTGAAAAAAAAGTTCGTCGAAAGTATATCAAAGTGCTCCTCTATAGAGAGATGATTTAATTCTCATTGCAATAGTATGTTTCATTTTACGTAGCGATTAACGGTTTATGAAATATTTAATTTTTAAAAAGGAGGTGAAAAATGAGTTTTATTTAATTTGATGAAAAAATAAAAGGTTGAGATGGAGTCTTTTGATATATGATAAAAAGATGATCTTTATTGCACTTTTGCCTGTTTCTCAAAATAAATCTCTTTCAAGTATCCCTTCGCAATATCAAAATATTTTCAGTGTGAGCATCATAACTAACTAAAACAAAGTTACATAGTACAGACGAAAATGGGATTTTATTTTACTTATACACGTAGTCTTATAAAAAGTGTTAAACAAATAGCGTTAAACCTCTTGTATCAATAGCAACAGAACATACTATCCGTGTAATGCTATAAATTCACTTCTTATATGCTTTATGTGCATTTCTATGTCGATATCTGTTTACTTTTCTTTTGTGATTTAGTTAACAAGAAACAAAACAAATATTGTTGAAAAGAAAAGAAAAGAAAATATGATATAAGGCTGGACGGTATAACACACAACTCACCGCGCTGAGTTACAACTCACGCGCGAGTTGTTATGCCGGCCAGAAAGTTATTTTGGCCACATCAGATTTGCTAAGTGACTTTGGACACTATTTCGTGTGGTTAAGGTGAGAAACTCACCTAGTGTGAGTTCTCATTTAGTGGGCCCCCTCTATTTATATTTATTGTATTTTAATTAGTTGTGAGTGTGTGTGGGTATTTAATGAGGTATATTTTATATAAAGTGGGTATTTTAATGAAAGATGAGTTTTAGTGGTAAAGTAAGTTCTTATTACGGTTGAAAGGTGAGTTGTAAGATAAGTTTTATTTGAAGAGAGAAAGCTGATATAACGCTGACGTGTCAAGTGGGTTTGTCACCCTTATACCATCCAGCCTAATGTCAAGAAAGGGTCACTGTACCTGTTTCATCATGTTTTGTTCGATATATTTTCTTGACTTGTTTGATATTCACTCGCCTTTTTACTGTTTCAACCATCCATTTACTGTTTCACCATGCTTGTTCGGTACCTTTTCTTGACGTTATACTATCTTATTTTTCAAATATGCAACCTTTTCCATAAGAAACCAAAAAACACTTGTATAGCGTGCTGATAACGTGTTGTAAAACAACGGGCTAAGTAGCACAATAAAAACAATAAATAAGAGTATGGAATAAGATACGACTTATTATTAGTGTATCTCACGTTACATTAGGTGCCTCTATTTATAGAGACCTCAAAATGATTGGTATTAAGTACAATAGGGAGTTACAAGACTAATCATAATGGTGGAGGTTACAAGACCAATTATAAATGTGTAGGTTACTGGTTAAAGGAATAAATGTGTACAATCATTACTAATAAATATTTATAACACTTTTTGTTTTCTAGCAATTTTATTCACTTAGGCTAAACGTAATGGGACGACCTTTTGTGGTCAGTCGTCCCATGTGGCAATAAAAGGGACCTGGTCACCCCACTACGCCGACCGAAGCAAGACCTGGTCACCCCAACATTTGCAAAGTTAAGGTCTTCTGCACGACCTTACAATTGGAGGAAGATTTCGTATTAAAA
This sequence comes from Tanacetum coccineum, assembly GCA_026074375.1. NCBI lineage: Eukaryota > Viridiplantae > Streptophyta > Magnoliopsida > Asterales > Asteraceae > Tanacetum > Tanacetum coccineum. The sequence goes on from BQNB010068238.1 coordinate 20,352, forward strand.
AAAAATTAACTCTTTCTTTTATATTTTTATTTAAAAAAAAAAACAATCCCTCATTCACTATAAAATCTCACTTTTTATATCATTTTTAATCACAAAACACATACATTTTATACACTTTAATTATCTTTTTTAAATGACTTGTTCGATACCACATAGCGACAATGAAATCTAAGCTTTGATTCAAAAACAAATTGACGAAGATATGGTTCATCAGAAAGCGATTCTGAATTTAGCCTTGCAATTTGATAATGCATGCACAACTAAAGAAGATCTTAAAAAAGCATACGAGAAATGTAATCATTCCACAAGAGCGGCAGTGCTTTGATCGACACTTTCTTAAGAGAAGGTTCTGATAAAAGATTACGAGCTAAATCTTTCTTTGTACAGAAAGGTTGGCAAAAACTAAAAAAACAATGAATGCTAAGTTCGCTTGGATACTATGAAAAATACAACAAACCGTCTCAGGTAATATATAGGTGGGTCGGTCATCAAAGACATGAGATTGGTGTTGTATTATTACTACGGAAGAGTTTACATCAACTACTTCTAGATGAAGATGCCATAAGAGAAACATGAAAAAAACAAACAATGGAATTGGAAAGGTACGGGGAGAAGAAGATTGGGCACAAAAACAAGCTGATGGTGATGTTAACTTTTATGGAATTTGCGGTTTTTTGGTGATGAGAATTGGATTCTGGTTTTCGAGGTCATCAGATCAATTAACTACGAAACTTAGTTTTGTGTAATGTTGTTTTATTTAATGTTTTTAATTAAAATATTCGTATTTTAATTCGTTAGTTATATGTTTTAAATTTTGAATTTCAACGGGCTATTTTCGTTTTAAATACCCCCATCATCTCCTTATTATATCCACACAATTCTTATCATAAACTATCCAGATAGATTCCAATTTCCATCATCGAAATGATCCATTGGCAATACAATCTTATTTACGACGATATGATCTCCATTTAACACATGTTCTGCGTTCGTTCTAGCTAGCGCACATGTTAGAACCTTCTACATAACACCCCAAATCAGTTACCATAATACTCGATCATGCGGGTGTTGTCTTCAGGGCTCTTAATTGATAAGTGTTGAACATCTTCCTCAAACCCAAACCAAAGTTAGGATAATTATTCCGGTCTTGGGGTCTTTTTCAGCCGAGCCAAGCTAGCTTAAAGCAATATAGTTATTCTTGATTCGGATGGGCTTTAATGTCGACACTAAGATATATTGCAGAAAGTTGGTGAGGATGTGGGTGAGGATGCTGTTTTACAGTGGGGGCGGTGTTAGCGCCACTAATATGCGAATGCTTTTGGTGACACTGTATGGATGTTTGGGATGACATCGACAACTTTCTTAAAAAAGGAAAAACCTGACACAGTTGTTGCAATAGGAAGTCTTGTTCTCCGAATGCTCTTGGATGATTTAAATGTGGACTTGAAAGTCTTCGGGTACAGTACTAGAACTTTACACTACAAAGTCTTTGATGTGGGTAGTTATGAAAATGATTATCTACTAGTAGGGCTGTTATGATAACTTGCTATTGTCTCAGTTTTACTCCTATACCACAAAGCATTACCTAACATTTCACAAAAAGATTTTTTGGTTTGAGGTTTTCTGTAAGGATACGGTTTCATTAGCTTAACATTATTGTATACAACGTTCTTATTTTAATTCATGCTATGTGCAAATAACTTTGAAGTGATAATGTCAAATTCTTAAAAAAGGAAGGCTAATCTAGTTTGATTGTTTGAGTCTGTGTGACGGTGGATTCAAACCTTATGGATTAGTCAGACAATGTGTCGAAAACCATAATTACCAGAAGAAAAAAAACAACGTTCTCATGGATCTTTCGAATCCTAATAATAGTTGTACGTATAAGTTCAAGCTAGTATTATCTCCTTGTCCATGCAAGCATCCTTTGTATGTTTGAGTAGGCAAATTCAAGGGGTTTAATAGCTTGTGCTTATTATAACTTCAAGTATCCTCTTTGTCCATGAATTTTAGTGATGACAGAATTCACAATTTTGGCTTGTTTGGCGCGCGTACTCTATCAGAGCTTTTATAAATATGAGTTATTTTTTTGTGAATAATAAGCTACCAATTTAAAATAAAGTCTCGTTTGGCGGACACAGCTTGAAGATGCATGTAATAATAATAAGCTACTAAATGGAAATGTCTAGTTAATTAGCATGTAAAAAATAAGTTCAAGCAACATGTCAGAGCTCCAGCAACCCGCTCCAACGATCCGCTCCAGCTCCTACTAGTGCCAAACATACCCTATATGGAGGTATACGTAGGGGTGTTCAAAAAAACCGTGAAACTGACGAACCGAGCCGAACGTGAGTACGAAACCGAAAAAATCCGAACCGAAGAACCGAAACGAAAAAAATACGAAACCGAAAATAAACCGAACCGAAACAAAAAAACAGCTTCTTAATGTTCTGTTTCGGTTTTTAATTTTGATATACCGCGGTTAACCGAAACCGAAGTGCATATGAGACATTGATTAATTTTCTAACTAATATTTCAAATAATTGTACAAAGTATTAACGATTATTGCAATACTTTTATTGTATAACGGACTTTTTTCGATCGTAAGTAAAATTGAAAAATCTAAGTGTTGTAACGCGATCGTAATTATACACGGTCGAGTAAAATTTTTATGTTATTAGTTATTATATGAATATTTGAATGCAATTATTGTAACGAAATACTTTAAGTTTTATTTGATTTTTAATTAGTCATCATTTAATTTTACTTATGAGCTTATTTTTTGTAGAAAAATAAGCTACTATTAAAAATAAGTCTCGTTTGGCTGACACAGCTTGAGAAGGAGCATGTTAAAAAAATAAGCTACTAAATGGAATGCTAGTTAAATTAGCATGTAAAAATAAGCTCCAACAACATACTCGAGCAACCAGCTCGAGCAACCCGCTCCAGCGATCCGCTCCAACGATCCGCTCCAGCTCTTACTGGTGCCAAACATACCCTATATGGAGGTATACGACGTCTTTGTAGAATCGTAGATATTCTGACTCCTACAAATTAGTCTTCAACAAAATTTAAAAAAGATGATGTCAACTCGTTTAATCTAGTAATATGTTTGATAACTTTCAAAAACTAAATTAAATAGACATATGTTCATGCATGTTAATAGCTTGTGCTCATAACTTCATAAGTTCATTTTGATCACAGATTTTATACAAATATTGATTATTTGCTGCTTTTTTTTATATAGTTTAGGGTGTTGTTATGGGTACCTCTTATTAGATTTTAGCACTTTTTTGGTATGACAATTCATTCAATTGATACCAACACGTAACACTCTCTTTTAACAACACAAATTGATAGTGTCACCCCTTTTGACATGACAATTCACAATATATATTGTTTAATTAAAATTTATGTTTTTAGTATTTTCTTTTAAATCATTAAATATTGTTAGTTCTTAGATATTAAATGGTTTGATCCGGCCATTAAACGGCTTAACCTGATCATTATACAAAATTATATATATTTATTTTATTTGAAAATGTGACGTACATTGAATTAAGATTGATAATAATTGACTAATTAGTCTTTTGATGTATATCAAACTATCTTACATCGCATAATATTATAAAATTTCGAAGGTCGAGTACATGATGTGTATACAACGAGAGTTTCTACTAGATTTTGACCAATAATGCGAATAATTATAAAGTTTATATCCTTGAAAAATGCTAATCTTAGGGGTTATGATAAGTTACATGTATTAGAGCAATATTCACCAGTCAAACTGTTTGAATTCAAAAGTGTAAGAGACCAATGACTATTTCAAAAGCGTCTCTTCATTTGATTGATCTTCTTTATAGCCAGTTGATTATCAATGTCAATCAAATAACGCTCGATTATCAAGATTCAGGAGGGTTCAAACGCCTCCACCACCATCAAAAAAAAAATACCCTAATTTTGATTTCGTAATCAAGATGATTCGAATGGTATACCAGAGATGGGACATTATAGTTGGGACGTCATAGGTGGTACATCCTTGTGGTGGGACACCAGAGACGGGACAACAAAAGTGGGACATCATAGGTAGGACATTAATCGTTTTGGTTCGAATCATTGTTTTTATTTTTCCGTTTTCCAATTCTGTTTATCCCTTTACATTCATTCATAAGCCTCACTCAATTGGTTCCATAGATCTCCCTTCAATCCAAATTATTAAGAGATGGGTGGGTTTCGTTCGAAAGTAGAAGATGTTGATAAGATTTCCGTGTCTGTTTTTGTTACAAATTTCCCAGAATCATGTTCGGCTAAAGATTTATTTCTACATTGCAAACAATATGGTCATGTTGTGGATTCGTTTATTCCGAACAAAAGATCGAAAAGTGGTAAGAGATTCGGATTTGTGAAATTCATTAATGTGTTTAACGAGGAGAGATTGGTGAACAATCTGTGCACGGTGTGGATTGGTCGTTTCAAATTAATGGCAAATCTTGCTAGATTTAAGAGAGAAAATAAGACGGGAAGAGGTAAAGAAGGGAGGACGGAAAATGGCGAGAATAACAGACATAAGTTTAGTACTTCTAGCAATGCTGGAAGTTTTGGTAATGGTAAGTCGTTTGTGTCGGTGGTAAAGAAAATAAATAAGGAATCTGAGACGGAATTCGTTCCTTCGATTGTCCTTGACGATGAATGTTTGAACAAAAAAGATCTTTCTATGTCCTTGATGGGAAGGGTTAAAGAGATGGCGTCCTTAGCTAATTTGAAAAAGGTTCTATGTAACGAGGGTTTCGATAATTTGAAGATTAGCTACTTGGGAGAACTTTGGGTACTATTGGAATTTGAATCTTCCAAGGCTAAGGAACTATTCCGCAAAAATGCTGGTGCGGGGTCGTGGTTTTCGGTTCTACATCTTGCCAATGACGAGTGTGTTCCAGATGGAAGACTCGCTTGGGTGGAAGTTGGTGGTGTCCCATTTAAACTTTGGACAGTCAAGACGTTTAGTAGAATCGCTTCAAAATGGGGTGATCTCATGGACGTTGATGAAGATGAGCTGAATTATCATTCCAAAAGGTTGTGTGTATTTACTAAAGTTCGGCAAAATATTCAGGAGAGTTTTAAGGTAAATTTCCGGGGAAAAGTTCATTGGGTTAGAGCTATCGAAGTTCCAGGATGGATACCTGAATTCAATGATGAAGAGGAAGAAGATGACGTATCCGATGAGTGCAATTTTGATGGTAAACCTGAAGCACAGGAGGAGAACAATATATTCGAAGAAAGTGAAGAGGAGAAGGTACAGGAAACTGAATTTGGAGTACCTAGTGGCGAGAAGGTTAATAAGTCAGAAGATCCTTTTGGTATATATTCTCTATTGCAAAAAAACAAAACTAACATGGAGAACAAGGTGAATGAGGAAGATCACAGCTTATCTCACCCACCGGGCTTCACTCCGGAAGTAGATCAGTTCGAAGGTAATGCTATGGGGGATATCGCAGAGAAGGTATATACAGAAAAGGAAAATGATGTGAACTCATTTGTGAATAAAGACATAGGAAATAATGATTCGAATTCGGTTAATAACAATGTTGAACCAACTGATTTGGATCATTCTAAATTACTGCGATCAGGTGGGTCCATTTTAAATTTTATGGAGGAAGTGGTGAAGGTAGGACAAACAATGGGGTATAACATGGAAGGGTGCATTAAAGATATTAACGATATAATCGAATCCCAAGGAGAGTTTGGGGTTATCAGATGAATTTTTTGTCTTTAAATGTTCAAGGCCTCGCCCAAAAGGCTAAAAAAGATTGGGTTAAGGAGTTGTGTATAAAAAATAAAGTGAATTTTATTGGTTTGCAGGAAACTAAAATGGGGACTATGGACTTAAATACTGTGAGATCATGTTGGGGTAATTCTATATTCGAATATGTTCAAAGTGATTCAGTTGGTTATTCTGGAGGAATTTTGTGTATTTGGGATCCAAATTCTTTTCGGAGAAATAGTTTTACGAGATCAGATTATTTTGTCATTATTAGAGGAGTGTGGCTTAAATCTGGTATTGATCTTTTGATAGTGGTCGTTTATGCTCCTCAAGACGCTAAAGAAAAACATATGCTGTGGGAATATTTGACTCATATTTCAAATTCTTGGGATGGTAAAATTGTTATGATGGGCGATTTTAATGAGGTGAGATTTAAATCGGATAGATTCGGTTCTAACTTTAATGTTCATGAAGCGGAAAAATTTAATTCCTTCATTTATAACGCGGGGATGGATGAAGTTTCTCTAGGAGGAAGTGCTTTCACTTGGTGTCATAGATCTGCTTCCAAAATGAGCAAATTGGATCGATTTTTCGTTTCTGAAAATATTTTGACCTCATGTCCAAATATTTCTGCTATAACCTTGGAGCGGTTTATTTCGGATCATCGGCCTATTCTTTTACGTGAAACATCGTTCGACTATGGCCCTATTCCTTTTCGATTCTATAAATACTGGTTGGAAGTGGACGGATTTGATAAAATGGTCAGAGAATCCTGGGAAGCAGCTCCTGGCAATAAAGATAATGCTATTCGTAGTTTTATGGGTAAATTAAAATTCCTTAAAGATCGCATACGTGTTTGGCTGTCTATACATAAGGCAAATTCGAGAAGTGATACGGACATTCTAAAAGAGGAGCTGAGACTTTGTGATGAGTTTGATCGTCAAGGGTATGGGTTCTAGTGAAGTTAGTTCAGATAGATTGGAGGATTCCCTTAATAAGATTCATCAGGTTCAAAAAAATCAAGCTTCGGAAATTTCTCAAAAAGCCAAGATCAAATGGGCTATTGAGGGTGATGAGAACGTGAAATTCTTCCACGGTATTCTTAACAAGAAGCGCAGCCAATCTCAGATTCGAGGTGTCATGGCAAATGGTGTGTGGATTGATGATCCGGTCAAGGTGAAAGACGAATTTTTAATGCATTTTCGGAGCAGGTTTGATAAACCTCTTTTAAATCGTGCTTTGCTTGATCTTAATTTTACTAATTCTCTTTCTAATGAACAAAAAGAGGATCTGGAACAAGATATAACTAAAGAAGAGGTCAAGCGAGCGGTGTGGGATTGCGGTGTTGATAAATCTCCGGGTCCAGATGGATTCTCCTTTTACTTTTATCGTCATTTCTGGTCTATGATTGAAGATGACGTGTTTGGGGCTGTGGAGTACTTCTTTATTAATGGTGATATTCCAAAAGGTTGTAATTCAAATTTTATTGCCTTGATCCCTAAAATCATTGATGCAAACATGGTTAAAGACTTCCGTATTTCGATATGTTATTGGAAGTCTATACAAGATTATTGCCAAACCTTTAGTTAATCGAGTAGTGGTGTCTTAAGTAACCTCATTAACGAGGTTCAATCTGCTTTTGTAGCGGATAGACAAATTTTGGATGGGCCGTTTATTCTTAACGAGGTCCTTCAATGGTGTCGAAAAAAGAGGAAACATGCGCTCATTTTTAAGGTTGATTTCGAGAAAGCGTATGACTCTGTTCGAGGGATTTCTTAGGCCGATGTGTTAGATAAGTTTGATTTGTGTGAATGGAGAAATTAGGATTCAGTGTTGTCTTTTAGATCGTCTGGGGGTCGCATTCTTATCAACGGGGTCCACGAAGGAATTTCAATTCTTTCGAGGTCTAAACAAGGTGGACCCTTTATCCCCTTCCTTTTTATTTTGTTATGGAAAGCTTGCACTTTCTTTTCAAACGGGTGTTGATGCGAGGATTATTTAATGGAATTAATTTGAGCTCCACGGTGAATCTTTTCTATTTTTCTTATGCGGATGAGCTATTTTATTGGTCAAATGGAATGAGCTTAATATTGATACTCTAGTCCGAGTTTTGGAATGTTTTTTCCGGGCTTCTGGTCTTCGTATTAATATGAGTAAAAGTAAGATTATGGGTGTGAATGTGGAAGATGCGAAGGTTAAAATTGCGGCTAATAAACTTGGATGTCTGTTCTTAAGACTCCCTCTACTTACTTAGGAGGATACGGAAAGTAGGGAGAACAGCATTAGGGTAAAACATGCTTGGAATGAAGTGTGGAAAGGTCCTGTCTCGGCTATCTAGATGGAAGTTGAAAAACTCTTTCTATTGGAGGAAGATTCACACTTCTCAAGTCTGTTTTAGGCTCTATGCCAATCTTCCATATGTCCATTTTTAAAGTCCCCTCGAGTATTCTTAATTCACTTGAAGTTATTCGTAGTCGTTTCTTCAACGGTCATGAGCATAAGAGTAATAAAGCAACTTCCCCCCCCCCCCCCGTGGTTTCAAGTGGAACAAAGTTTTAACTTCCGAAAGAGAAGGTGGACTATAGGGGTTTCTAGTTTTTTTGCTCTCAATAGAGGGTTGTTGTTCAATTGGTTGTGGCGGTTTTTATTCTCAAAAGATTCGTATGGACCAAAGTGATAAAGGCTTTAATGGGGAGGACGGGAGTTTAGATAAGTTGGTTGCTTCGGCTGCTACGGAAAACATGCTGGATACTATCGTCCATGAGGTGAAGGTGATACAAGCACAGGGAACTACAATATTCTCGAATTTTATCAATAAAGCTGGGAAATGGTGAGGATTCCGTTTTTGCTTGATAAATGGTACGAAGGTCGGAGTGTTAAAGAGGTGTTCCTCGTGTTTATGCCTTGGAATGACAATATATTTCAGTTGGTTCAAAGTAAAGGAGCCAAGCTGAGTTACTACCTTCAGAAGAAATTTCGAGAGTGGTATTGAACAGACACAGTTTGATCGTCGTTGGGGAGATCTGAAAACAATCTCGTTGGTGCCTGTGTTGTCAGGGTACCTATGGTCGATGGAGATTGCTGGCTATTTTCGTTGCTTCGATTCGGCAAGTCGTTAGACGACAACGGTTCCAGGAGGAGAGTATGTTGACAAGGGGGTCAAATTGGTGCCAGCAAGGTTAATACTTTTAGGCTTGGAAGTTTAATCTAATGCTCTTCATACTCATTTTTACATATCTTTTTTTTTTTTTTTTTTTTTCTCCCTTTTTTTTTTTTTATTCTCCTCTAGTCGCGGCATGGATATTGATTCTATTGATTGTCACATTTGTTAATATGGGTGTCGAAACGACAAGTCATGTGTTCTTTCAATGCAATGTGGTTAGACAGGTTATGAGAAAGATTTCCTCATGGGGTGTAGACAATAATAACAAAACAAATAGATACAAGTCTTATACGAAACATTTACGTGTCTACCCGGATTCGATCAAACATCAAAGTTATTATCGAAGGGATCTATTACGGCTTGTGGTGGGTTATGTGGAATTTTCGGAATAAGATTTTATTTGATACGAAGATTCCGGATAAGGTCTTGATCTTTGATAATTTAGTCTCTAGCTCTTTTTATTGGTTTAAATATCGATGTAAAGCATCGATCAAATGGGACGATTGGCTTAAAAACCCTTATATTGTTTGTTGTTGATCTAGCTCCTTGCTAGTGTTTAATAAAATTGCCGTTCAAAAAAAAAAATTAGTATGAATATTAACCCGAATCTTGAAGATCAAAGAAAAATGAACACCTTTGGTGTTGTTGTTGTTGCATTCGAACCAAAGAGAGAGGAGAGGAGCAGAGAAATTTTACTATGTGTTTTGTGTGTGTGAATGAAATGAAAGAAATAATAAGGGGAATGTATTTAGAGGACAAAAGGACTTGGATGCTCTCCAAATTTAGGAGGTGTGTCCCTTAAAAGCAAAAGCATATGGTTTTGGTGTGGTGGTTGTGTGGGGCAGATGAATCAAAGAAAACGAAGAGGGAGAATGAACCAATATATTTTGTAAAATTTGAATTTATCTATAATTCACAAATGTAAAAATGTAAAGTTTAAATGCAAGAATGTATGAATGCAAACGAAACTTTCGCAGTTTTACGTAAACTCGTAAAATAAATGCATGACTTATAAAAATATTCACGCTATAAGTATAACTTACTCGCAATAAGTAGATTGATATAGTATAAGGTCGGTACGCACTCAAAAGCGTTTTCACAGTGCGCGGGAAAACTTCCCGGTTTTTATTAAATTAAGTACGAAATTTTTCGTAGAAGAAATAATGCAGTTAATAGATAAAATATTAACCTGAAAAATAGCCGATTGTCACAGTCTTTCCTCGTTAACAGAGCTCCGTCCTGGAACTCAGTTGATGGTATTTGGTGGTGAGGTGTCAGAAAACAGGTACGGGTATTTCTTTCAAAACTAATCCTCACGTTCCCAAGTGAACTCAGGACCTCTCCTAGAGTTCCATCCTACTTTGATGACCGGGATGCGACTTTGCTTTAGTCGTTTGACCTTCCGGTCCATGATATCTACCAGTTCCTCGATGAAGTGAAGTTTGTCGTCGATTTGGAACTCTTTCAACGGAATAACGATTGTTTCATTAGATAAGCCTTTCTTCAAATTTGACACATGAAATGTGCTATGAACCTTGCTTAGTTGTTGTGGGAGTTCTAGTCTGTAAGCAACGGATCCAACTTTAGCTAACACCTTGAAAGGTCTAATGTATTGCGGGTTCAACTTTCCCCGTTTGCCGAAACGTATCACACCTTTCCAAGGTGAGACCTTCAACATAAATTTATCTTTAACTTGAAATTCTAGAGGTTTACACCTCACATCGGCGTAACTCTTTTGACAATCACGAGCAGCTTGAATTCGGTTCTTTATCTGAATAATTTTCTTAGTTGTTTCATGAATAATCTCAGGACCAGTGAGTTGACTATCTCTGACGCTAGTCCAACCGACAGGTGATTAAGACTTACGACCGTATAGTGCCTCAAACGGCGCGACCTTAATACTAGTATGATAACTGTTGTAGTATGAAAACTCTACTAACGGTAAATGCTTATCCCGTCCTTTTCGAAAATCTATCACGCAAGCGGGTAACATATCTTCTAGCGTTTGGATAGTTCTTTCACTTTGGCTGTCTGTTTGCGGATGATATGCGATGCTCAGATCCAGACGTGTACCCAAAGCTTTTTGGAGTGACTGCCAGAAATGAGATGTAAATCTGCTATCTAGATTTGAGATAATCAAGATTGGCACTTCATGCCTTGAGACTACTTTTTTCAAGTAAAGTCTCGTTAGCCTTTCCATGGTATCAGTCTCCTTCATTGGTAGAAAGTGTGCAGACTTCGTAAGATGATCAATAATTACCCAAATCATGTCATAATCGCTTGTTGTCTTTAGCAACTTGGTGACAAAGTCCATTGTTATATTTTCCCATTTCCATTGGAGTATTTCTGGTGGTACCAATAAACCAGATGGTTTCTGGTATTCAGCTTTTACTTTCGAACATGTCATGCACTTGCTGACATAGGTAGTTATGTTTGCTTTCATGTTGGGCCACCAATACAACTTCTTTAAATCATGATACATCTTATATGATATTGGGTGGATGGAGTACTTAGACTTATGCGACTCGTGCATAATCAGATCTCTTAAGTTTCTAAGGCATGGTAACCAACTCCTGTTCCTAATACAAAGGGTTCTACTAGGACGAGTCTCAAACTCTTTGTCCATACCATGAAGATTTTCTTCCTTAATGTTCTACTCTTCCATTGTCTAAGCTTGAGGATTTAAAATTTAGGATGAAAGTTTAAATCGGTTGTCACACGTACAGCTCCTACTAATCAAGAATGTGTTGCAAACTTTTGTGATCAGTGAA
>BQNB010068239.1:0-11259 GCA_026074375.1 Tanacetum coccineum
ACGTCACGTTTTAATCGTGACGTCGTCGTGAGGTAGAATATTCTAGATCTTAGGCTGGGTCGTGCGAGCTGACGCCGTCGTGATTTCTTGTGACACCTTCGTGGGATAAATTGTGACGGCGTCACGTGTATCTTGTGACGTCGTCTACAGCCGCTGAGAACATAATCTTAAGAGATGTTGGTATAGGTCTGTAGTCTTGTTCGTTTCTTCTCCAAATGAGCCCAAGTCACGTATATTTCCTCCAAATGCCTTCAAAATGCTAAATACCTGAAAAGGAACGATTAAGTACCTATTTTGGGCATAAATGCACGATTTAGGGGGTTAAATGACCCCAAAAAAGTGTATTAAATGACACCTCATCAAATACCCCTGCACCTGAGATTTGCTTGTCCTCAAGCAAATGGGCTTTTCTACCTAGACAATAGCAGTATTAGGGTCATTTAACCTACTCTTTAAAAGTATTTTACAACACAACCTTCTAGACCTCGTAATTAAAAGCACGGAAAGTATATACTAGCACCTCACATAAGTGTTTGGGATTCTCTCTTTCACTCGGTTGTATAATAAATTATAACATAATGGAGGAAACAGAAAATCAACATTCATAACCTGTCATAGCATACAAAATACCATAGGCTTGGTAAAAGATCAAACCTCCACCGCTAGGTGCAAGCATTATTCATCACTATCTAAGAGGTCTTTTAAAGGGTTGTGGGGTGTAGGTGAATTTGGGTGGCTTTAGGTGAATTTGGAGTGGAAGAGTTAGCTAATTATTTATACGAATACACGCTGGTTTGGTTGCTAAGCTAAGACTCGGACGAAGATATACAAACTCTACACAACTCTACATCAATCTTTTTTTTTAATAAGATAATACATCATAACTTGGGGTTTATAACACGTACCCCTACACTTGTGCTTTTACATACTCGATATTTACAATCTAACTAATGACCTGATTTAAGGTGGATCAAAATAACATGGAGATCATCTAACAAACGTATGGGGGTATTGACTTAACTTTTCTTTCCCATTCTTTCGTGAAATAAATACTACCATGAATCCCAATCGTCTCAAATAATTAACTTGGGTTAAAACAATAATGTACTAAAAGTGAGTACATACAAGATAGGCTAAGGCAATTTGGGTATAACGATCGATTTAAAGGTGACAATGCTCTTCATTAATAGTCTGGCTTAACCAGAAAATTAAGAGAACCGTGAAAAAGGATAGGCTCAGAGGGTTGTACTAGGGGTATCCTGCACTAAAAATGAGTGCATGGCAAGGGTGTGGGATAGTTATATGATCAGTGTGACCATCATAACAATTACAGGTTTAAAACATGGGTTAATCCTAATGCCTCTTATCAAGAAAATCCTAATACTTACTATGCGGTCTCAAGATGCATCACAATAACAAGTTCTAGAATTTAATATACTACCGGTACACTCATACAATTTAATACCGATCTCAATGCTCCAGAAAAGGCGACAAAACCACATATACACATTCGTAACGACGGAATAGATACACATGATTGCTCACTCCTTAAGTCGATAAAGCTAAAGGTATAAACTATCTTGAGTATCAATAATAGATACCCGAATTCCTAAATATCTAAAGGCGAACCTTACATTTTTGGGGTGGAATTCTGAGGGTTTTTGTGCTAGTCATACACATTCCTATCCATGAGACGCTATTAATACTCGGTTTTCGTCGGTATGTGTCATAAAAAATTTAAATTTGGGTCAAAATTAGCTTTTTATGCTATGTTTTGATATATTACCCATCATTTCAAGGACAAAGCAAATGGAAAATGAAAGAATAGTTTCTAAGGCTTATTTTCCCTCTACACTTAAGTTGAACATTGTCCCTAATGTTCTATAGAAGTACCCGTAAAAACGAATAAAGGGAAAAGGAAACAAGAAAAAGAAACTAGTACTCCCCTGGTTTGCTCAACAATGGAGAAGAAACATGCGATAACTGGTTAAATCGTCCTCCAAGAATCATACAATGAAACTTCCTAAGAACTTCCAAGCTTCTTCTCATCAAATATAACCTGTAATCAAAGACAAAGACAACTACACTAAGCATAAAATGTGCGATATAATAATATACAATGTGAAATTAGGGTTGACTTTATAAAGCAGTAAAGATAGGATGAGAGAATTGTTAAACTCATGGTTTTGCAGGTTTATAAAAGAATTACAACTTTCTTATGTGTTGTACAAGTTTTATTTTCAAAAAATACATAAAATTTTTTAGTTTTCTTATAACTGGGCGTTTGACGCCGTCAGGAATATCCTGGCCCTGTCACAAGTGTCGTGGTGACGGCGTCGCGTGTAAATCGTGACGCCGTCTCCACACTCTGTGAAAACTCATTTTTCATTTTTGATGAAAAATATCCTGCACTCATTCTTATATGTTATTTTCTTGTACAAAATGTTGCATAAAAACCTAAAAATTAACAATTCAATCATATGAATCGAAACTGACGCGAATTAATCTAAACAATTTATTTTAAATGTTTGAATTTGGTTCTAAAAACCGGATAATTTCCCTACACTTATTTTGTTGCAAAATACCTTTGATTGCAAATAAGACGAAGTTACAAACAAACAAAGCATGATTACAAACTAATTCAAACATAGTAAAACAAACAATAAAAAATTAAAACACACAAGACACTCCTAACTGCGGAAAAAGTAAATATTGGGTTGCCTCCCAAAACGCGCTTATTTTTGTTCGAGTCACGAGCCTGACTCTACCCTTATTTAACAAGTAAAGGGGAAGGTTCCCTTACACTTGAGTTCAAGTGCGGGTGATAGTAACGGTACATACTATCATGATGAGAAGGAGCCATACGTTAAGAAATTTGTTGTTGAAGAATAGACTCTAAACGGTGTGCTTCTAGAATTCTACCTCTCTCTACTTCATTTGGCCTATCAAATAAACTAAGTTCTTTTCCTAGAGGAGAAACTTCCTTAGATTTTAATCATCAATCATCATCAAACATCTCCCAATTTGAAATATCAACACCTAGAGATACACTTTTTCCTAATAAACCCAGTTTAAATCCATAATGTCTCTTAGGGTCATCTAGGCATGGGTTATAATAACTATACACACCCTTAGGATGGGAATTTACCACGGGAGGTGAAGGCGGTGTTTGAGTTGTTAAATAATCAATTACCTTCATCCTAGAACTATCCGGACTATGTGGTTTGATGGGTGGTTCGGGGCCTATTACGTCTCATAGACTTACATCTAAGGATGGACTATTGAGTAAAGGTTGAGGCTCTGGTCCATCAAAACTAGGAACTTTCCTAGAACTAAAAGGAGTGTTGTGATTACAATTCAAGCCTACTTCCTATAGTTTTGTTTTGTTCAAAGGTTCTACCTCTATCAGGGTTCCTAAAGTCTTTTCTACTTCTTCCGGGTAAGTCATGGGCGGTGTGTATTCCTCAAATGTCAGTAGGGTTTGTGTGGTACTCTCAGGGCTTGTAACTCCTACCTCATTATTCATCGTACTTAGGCTATCTACATGCTCATCATAATCTAACCATGCCATGCACCTAGGTACATGTACCCTAACCATATCATCCCCAACTATTTCAGCATTTGGATTTGCTATTGTTTCATCAGAAATAGCGCTTGTTGGGTTGCTACATTTTTTTATCATATTGGGCACAATCCTCTATGGCATACCATGCTCCTATATCACTAAACTTCCTAAGATCCCCTTCTGCTGTCAAATTGATGATATGACGGGATAACGAGTCGAGATGTTTAAGAAAGATTTCAATTAGGGTCCATATACTAAGGCCATGATTCGGGACTTTTCGGATTATGTCTTTGAAACGAGTCCACGAATCGTAGAGAGATTCATCTTGATGTTGTTGGAACACCAAGAGTTGATTACGGAAGAATACATCAAACCTACCTACGCTAGAATAACCATACCTATTCATTATAATTTACAAATTTACAAATGTTACGAACAAAGGGCACAAAGAAAAAGATAGACTACAAGAAAGCTAATATGCGGAATTAAAGTCTCACTTGAAAGGATTCAAGCAAGTAGAACTAAGCTAAACTATGATCAAAACCTAACTATTCCCCAGCCATGCAGCGGCACAAAAACTTGATCGGTTTTCGAAAGTGGAACTTCAACAAGAAGTTTTTACAACTTCCTAGGCAGAGTATATAACCTTGTAGTAGTAAGTATAGGCAAGACTTTGGGTTGTTATCGTCCTCTAAGGGAATAAGGTTGGTAAGGCTGATCATTGTCGCTAAAAAATTCTATGGGGGGGGGTGAGAGAAATTATTTTTGTGTATTTATATTATATTAAAGCCATGTAAACTTATGGTTTGAGATGTATGGTTGTTTTTTAGCTATAAAACAAAATGAAAAACTACGCATAAAGGTGAAAACAATATAATCCAAAGATTGTATTACTATATTAATCATGTAATACTCTCTATAATACATCTCTAATGTTTGTTGCCTGTCAAACATTTGATGATCGTATGAAGATTTATTTCCTAAGTCATGAACAGATTACACGAACCTGCCATCTATTTAATATTCCGTTAGGGCAACGCACAAGTAAGGTAGTATGAAGACTATTACAAGGCCCCTAAGAGTACATTAAATGCATTTGAAATATATTAAAAGTGGATCAACAATATAAGGGGCAAGGTAGTATAAAGACTGTCACCCGATGGTATCCTTTCTACACAATTATGTTTCCCTAGACATATCAACAGCGATACAGATAAAAGCTGGTTTTCTAAAGCCTAACATGCATATTCATTACAAAAAGCAACACCACTAAGATCTACATTCTAGTGAAACAAATCAAAAATGAACACAATAGTGGATTTTAGCAAGCATGTTAAAGATAAAGCAAAACAACAAAAATACAAACAACAAGACATAATTGATGATTAAAGAGAATCATACTTGATAAAAACATGAATTAAGAGGGTACAATAGGGATTTGAAGCCCCAAAAAAGCCCTAAAATCGTCCTAATAAGCTGCCAAACGAACTAGGGTTCGTCTCCCTTTTTTACTCTAAAGTTACACACTTAAAACCCTAATTTCGGGTTTGTATATATAGAAAAATCGTTGCGACGGCGTCGCATTTTAATCGTTACACCGTCGTGAAGTAGAATATTTTAGATCTCGGGCTAGGTCGTGCGAGCTGACGCCGTCGTGATTTCTTGTGACACCGTCGTGGGATGAATTGTGACGGCGTCACGTGTATCTTGTGACGCCGTCTCCAGCCGATGAGAACATAATCTTGAGAGATGTTGGTGTAGGTCCGTAGTCTTGTCCGTTTCTTCTCCAAATGAGCCCAAGTCACGTGTATTTGCTCCAAATGCCTTCCAAATGCTAAATACCTGAAAAGGAACGATTAAGTACCTATTTTGGGCATAAATGCACGATTTAAGGGGTTAAATGACCCCGAAAAATATATAAAATGACACCTCATCAGTAACAGTATCACATTTCATACTTGAAAGGTATGTAACTGCTAACCACGAATGGTCCTTGCTACACCATGCCTACCACCACGAGTGGTAGGTACCACATTTTGTTTTATCGAATATGTGTATAAAAAATGCTGATGTAACGCTCACATGAAAAATGAGCAAGTATAAATAAAACAAATATATATGAAATACAAAAAATAAAAATATAATGAGGATAAATATAAAAAAGAGCATTTAAGATAAATAT
Source organism: Tanacetum coccineum (assembly GCA_026074375.1). Taxonomy (NCBI): domain Eukaryota; kingdom Viridiplantae; phylum Streptophyta; class Magnoliopsida; order Asterales; family Asteraceae; genus Tanacetum; species Tanacetum coccineum. The sequence goes on from BQNB010068239.1 coordinate 5,748, forward strand.
AAAACAATTTGTATTTAGAGTAAACTACAAAATACATCCCTGTGGTTTTAACTTTCTCACATAATATATCCCTGTCAGAAACTATTGGCAGTACACATCCTTCATTAGGCAAACGTTTACCACAATACATCTCTAAGGACGAACGATGCAAATATTTGTCCGTTATCTTCTCACGCGGGATGTATTGTGTAAAAAAACCACAGGATGTATTTTGAAAATATATTTTTAAATTTTTTTTTAATTATTATTAATAGTAATATTATTATGATTATTATTATTATCGGCCATTTTTTATTTTTGTATATTATTAATAGTTTTTGTTTTTTATCTGTTTGGTACGTTTTTTTTTCGTTTCTGTCCATTTTCTCCGATGTTATTATACGTTTTCATACGCTTTCATCCGCTTTTATCAGTTTAAATATGTTTTGGTAAATTTTATAAGATTTTATACGTTTTGGTATGTTTTTATAATTTATATACGGTTTTGTACGTTTTATACGATTTTGTCCGCTTTTATACGTTTTCATCCGCTTTTGTACCTTTTTGTCCGCTTTATACCGAAAAAAACATAAAAACAATGTATAAAAACGTATTAAAACGTACATTTTTTTATTTTTGTACGTTTTACGTTTTTTATGTTTTTGTACATTGTTTTTTCGTTTTCGTACGTTTTTATACTTTTTGCTACATTTTGTTTTTCTACGTTTTTTTACGGATGAAAACGGATAAAAACTGATAATCAATAAGGATGAAAACGTACAAAAGCGGACAAATCAAAAGAAAAAAAGTACAAAAATGGATAAAAAACTTATAAAAACGTACCAAAACGTACACACACGTACAAAATCGTATAAAAATTACCAAAACATATTTAAACTGATATAAGTGGATGAAAGCTTATGAAAACGTATAATAACGTCGGAGGAAGATACAAAAAATTATTAATAATATACAAAAATAAAAAAAGGCCGATAATAATAATATTATTATTATTAAAAATAATTAAAAAAAATTAAAAATAAAATTAAATGAAAAAAATTAAAAAAACAAATAAAATAAAAAATAAAATATTTGCAAAATACATCCTTGTGGTTTTTTTCACACAATACATCTCTCGTGAGAAGATAACGGAAAAATATTTGCATCATTCGTCCTCAGAGATGTATTGTGGCAAACGTTTGCCTAACGAATGATGTATACTGCCAATAGTTTCTGACATGGATGTATTATGTGAGAAAGTTGAAACCACAGGGATGTATTTTGCAGTTTACTCTTGTATTTAACTATCACAATCATTCAAATCAAAAAAGGGAAAGAAGAATTTGAATATCTGTCAAATTGGCGAGAAATAAAAAGTGCATGATAGATTCATCCGTTTTGTCCAGCTTATTAATTCCATCCTAGTTGGCATCCACTTGATTATTTATTTCAAACACTTTATAATTCAAACACTTTTTCCAATTAAAACCTCACATCTCTCAATTTCACTCTAATTCAACCCAAAGCAGTTAATCAAAACCGTTACATCAATCTAGGTATAATTTATCATTTTTGTGCTTAATTTTGTTAATTATATTGTTTAGGTTACTTATTATGATGCTTAATTGTGTAATTTAGGCTAAAAAAACTATAGCTCAACTATGCATGGATCGTTGTTTAGATTATTAAACAGCTTAATTTAATAATCGTACTACTTTTTGTTAGTCAAATAGATATTTTAATTGTTTATCACAAATTTGTAGCTCAATTATTTACCGATTGATTTTTATTTTGTTTTTGTTATGAATTGCATGATGTAGTATTGTAAATAGCTTAATTTGTAGTTAATTAGATTTAATTTGTTATTTTATGGTTAATGTATCAGTTTTTATGATGTGAATTGCGTACCGGTCGTTGTTTTGATCGTTTTTGTCATGAATTTCGTCTCTTCGTGCGTAATTTTGTAGTTTAAACAGCTTGATATGCTGATCGGACTGTTTGTTAGTTAATTCAATGCTTAGGTATATAATTTGTTCCTTTAGGTTTAATGTATCAATTTTTATGATGTTTAACTTGTTTGTCGCAAAATTATATCTGAATTACGTACCAATCGTTGTTTTGATCGTTTTTGTTATGAATTTTGTAGTTTAAGCAGCTTAATATGATGATTGTATTGTTTGTTAGCTGCTTAGATGTATTTGAGGTGATTTAGCTCAATTATGTACCGATCGTCTTGTTTTAATGTCTTTTTTTTGTTATGAATTGCGTGTGTGTGCTGATTGTTGTAGTTTAAACTGCCTTATGTAAATGATCGTACTATTTGTTAATTAATTCGATGTAATTGAGATGATTTAGTGCTAATGTATTAATTTACACAATTTTGTCGCTCAATTATGTGTCGATTGTTGCTTTAGACTTAGTCAATGTTTTGATTATTTTTGGTATGTATAGCATGTTTTTGTGTTTGATGTTTTAGTTTAAATAGGTTAATTTGACGATCATACTGTTTGTCAGTTATTAAGATGGATTTGAGGTGATTTAAGGTTGATGTGATATATAACATGATGTTTCAGTTGTTTAAATTATGTTATTTGCTGTATTGATTCTTAACACATGTTATAAATTCAAATGAAGTTATAAAATGACGAAGAATGCCGTTAAACAAATGGTTATAACACTTTTTGTAGGTAATTAGTTGTTAGATTATGTGATGAGGAGGTTAGGGTCGGTTACATACATGGTGATGAAGGTTTGTTTATAGTGCAAGTGTGTTGGAATTTAGTGTGATTTGTAGGACATAGCTACTTTCATGATGGAGATTCGGTGCTCGTTTGTTTATCGTTTGTTGTTAATCACATGTGTTTGAGGTTGTAGTTTTTTAGTTTAATCAATTGATCAGTACTGTCTGTTAGTTATTAAGACGTTAAAATTTTGATTTTCATGATGTTTATATGATTTATAAATAGTGAAGCTGTTTAAATTGTATTATTTACTGTTTTGTATGCACAGAGTTGGTTATAGAGTGATTTGTACAATTGATGAATGTCGTTAAAAGATCGGTTATAGTACTCTTAGAGGTTATGTAATGAAGAGGTTAGGGTAGTTAGGTGTCTTGTGAAATTTGGAGTGGTTCTCGTTGTTATGATAGTTTTTGTTATGAATTGCATGTGTTTGATTTCAATGTTTTGTTTTGTAGCTTAATTTTTTGATCGGTTTTATTCATTAGTTATTAAGATGCTAGATTATATTATTTGTTTATTTAGGGTTAATGTCTTGATTTTCATTATGTTTTTAGGGTTTTCGACTTGGTGATCTTGTTATAGCTGTTTATAATGTGTTATTTGCTGTTTGTTTGTACAGAGTGGTTATAGATTCAGTGAACAATCGACGAATGCCATTAGAGTATCGGTTATAGTACTTCTATCGTAGCTAGTGTAGCTTGTTTGGTAGTTAGGTTATGTGACGAAGAAGTTAGGGTTGGTTACATACGTGGTGATGAAGGTTCGGTTATAGTACACGCGTATTTAAATTTAGAGTATTTTTAGGATATAGCTATTGCCATGACGAACGATGTTCAGTGCTCGTCTGGTCAATGGCTGAAACAAGAATCTGGGAAGAGTTCGAAGAATATTATATCGATAAGAATAGGTGAAGAGTTATCCATGGAATTTCTTTAGGAATGCCGTTTTGGAAGACAACCTTGTAATGAAATGGTAAAGTCCTGAGTAACGGGACGATGTTAAGTAATGGGAATCATCATACGGATTACGAGGAAGTCAGTGTTAAGCTTGGGTTGCAGAGGGGGGGTTCTGTGTGTAGCTCTGAACAGGTAGAGAACATTTTTGTAAAATGACTTGGACCCAATGTTTCCATAATAGAATTAGCAACTTCGAGAGGTGCAACCACTAATTCAGATGTTCCTAGGCCGAGTGCTCCATCAACTAATACTTATGTTTCTTCTTTGGCTCATCACGCTTCACAAGTTTCAGAAGTTAAAGTCCTGAGCAACTGGACGATATTAGGTAACGGGAATCATAATATGGGTCAAGAAGGATTTAGTGTTATGCTTGGGTTGCAGAGGGTGGATTTTGTGTGTGGCTTTGAACAAGTAGAGAATTTTTTTATAAAAGGACCTGGACCTAATGCTGGCATGATGGAATTAGCAACTTCGAACCGTGTTACATAGTTTCAAGATAAGGACGATTCATGCAAAAAAAGATCAGGGACGAGGCTATGGATTTGGCCTAAACCACAGGGATAAACGGTGCAATTTACTCTAATTATTATTTTGTGTTTCAAACAAAAAAAAGGATTAACATGACATTAAAAAATCTTTAAAATGTAGTAAAATTTATCACAAACAAATTAGAAAGCTACTGTTTGAAAGATGTAAACCGCCTTGTTTAAAGCAAACGTCATCACCCAAAAAATCATACTTAGTATCAATAGTTCACAAAGACTAAGAAGCAACCAAACATTATCAATGCCTATTATTAGTGACTATGATAGCTCATAAAGAAAAGTTAGAATTTTTTTATCTTTTTAGATGTAGAGCTTTTTCAAGATGTATTTCTATCAAACACTCTTCATAACCCTGTTACATGTATTTCTAACAAAGAAACTTTATACTAATCATGAACACAATATAAGTAGAAAGTAATGTAAATTACAATATCAAATATTAAAACGCAATAACCTTATTTGATTCATAGATGTTTAAAAAGCATTTCAGACATACGATCTTTGGAACATAAGTTTCAAAACAATATAAAGTCTCAAAACTGTGTTGGGACTCCCCAATAACCAAGCTTAAAAAAATTGTCTCAAAAAGCAAACAAACCCATCAAACTGTATTGTGGCCAACCAATCAGGAAAAATGAACCAATCTGGCTACATAAACATTCAAAATTACCATAACACATAAACTTAAAATTGATTCCCAAACAGATAAGTTTAGGAACATATTCTTTCAAGCATCTTTCTCGATCTTGACTTCAACAATGTTTTTTTTGACATTTGAAGACTCACTTCCAATGTCATCCTTAGCAGGACGTTTATGTTTTGTCTCGTTATCACCAGAACTTGTAGCAATGCTTCTAATAGTATTGACGGGTGTTGTGTTCTTGTCCGTTTGTGAATCCAAATCCTACACCAAACAATACAGATGTCACTCAACACAGATAATATGAATGTTTGTTAAATATAACATACTAAACAGAAAATACTTACCAGCGGAGTGACGGACAAGATTGCTAAGCTTTTTGCTTTGGTATCTTGCTTAAATAACAAAAATTGTAATCATGTGTTAATTATTACATTTACATAATGCAATAGTCAAAACTAACATTATTTATGAATAACATATATAGTTATTATAGTTGTCTACATTGGTTGGAGTAGCCGATGGACGGATAGACTCGATGATTTCAGGATCATCAGACAAACGCAACACGGTGAAGATTGGCAACATCTTCTTGATGTTGTATTCGTCTATTTATACTTTGAATGCATATTAATTACCAACCAAAGCAGT
>BQNB010068240.1:0-33908 GCA_026074375.1 Tanacetum coccineum
AATCTGTTTATGGTTGACAATTTACTAAAAATTATAGGGTTTTCAACTCACCTTGCTTCATGGTGAAGAGTTGGCTAGTCTAGGATCAAACAGTTCTTGGCTAGTCCATAAGCAATAGGCATGGCAAGGTTACAAAGGAAATCTGAATTAAGGGGAAGTTTGTTTCATTCAGGGAGATCCATGATCTCAACTTCAGGGGAAGCTTTGTTTAAAGGCTTTACGATGAAGTTCGTACACGACTTTGTTTGTTTTGTCATCATCAAATAGGGAAAGATTGTTGGGATTCTAGATTTGATGAGACAAAATAAATATAAGAATGGAACAAAATAACTAAAATTGTAATTACAGAAATCTTCAAGCGATACAGAAGATATTAAAAGATATTCTTAAATGTTTTAAATATATTGTTTGTTCTTATCTTCTGTTGTAAGCCTTGAAATCTCTCTATATAAAGAGATTATAAAGCGTCTGGTTTAACATCCATCCATTGCATAGTCGATTGATGAGAGTCGAATAGTAAAGGTGTGTGTGTATACCATAGTTAGTAGCCCCAAGTTATAGTTGGGGTAATAGGGAAATCGTTTGAATGAAAAACCTTGTTAAACATCATTGTTCTTATTATTATTCTGTTGTGCAAATGTTTATCTTTGATGTTTATATCCTAGATGAGTCTTAATAACGATCTAAGGGGTCATAACAGACTCCACACTAAACATCTTCGACTTACAATTTATGTTTCCAACAAAACAAACATCTAACTTAATCTCTTTGCCAACAATATTCAAGCCCGCTCTACGATAAATCTCAATAAATAACATAGCCGTAATAATAACAATATATATATATAAAAATAGTCACAATGAACTTTTATACGCAAAAGTACAACTACTTTTTATGTTCTTCCATTTAATAATAAAAAGATTAAACTTTGAGACTTGTAGTTTTATAGAAGAATAGGTAACGATTTTCACAACGATCCGCTTTGTACACCTTGTTCGGAATGATTATACGAATGCAAAAGTACAACTCATTTATGAAAAAATAGAGATGACTTACAAGAAAACACGACGAAAGATGATTAGAAACTAAGAATAACCTAAACGTTGTTTATAAACTACCCGGATAGAAACAAGAATCGACCTCGAACAATATATCTTCAAATGATGGATCAAAATTAAAAGAAATGGATTTGGTGTGTGTGTTTGGTGGTTCGGACAAAGAGAGAAAAAAGAAAGAGTAGTGTGTGTGTGTGTGTCGATGGTGGGACAAGAGAGCCAAAGGGGGACCAAAATGATCCTCCAATCATTTCCCTTTGAGTACATGTCCTTAACCTCAAATCATGCAACCATGTCTAGTGAAATTAATTTCAAAATTTGAATCCTATACATGTATGTGCATGCATATCCGGTTATAATAAGACCAAAGGGGGGGGGAGCAAAAGTGGCCTCCAACATTCTAGGAATTGTAGTGCTTGCATATGAATTAATTTCCAAGGCTTTCCATGCATACATGCATTAATATACTTAACCGATTACGCAAACAACGAAAATGATTAACGACTTCACGAAAAATTATGAAATCTTAAATATTAATTTAAAACGTAAAAACGCGTCCAATGATGAAAGACTACGATGAAATACAGTACGGTTCGCTCCCGGAGACGATTCTCATATTATAACGGGACAACTTCCCGGTTATGCGTAAAAGTTAAACGAAATATCGAAAAGTTCAAATTATCAAACGGAAATGGCTAAATTATTGAACGAAAATTCTCGGGGTGTAACCTTTACTGCTCCCTCTGAACCAAGTATCCCAATGTTTCATACGTAACCTTTACTGCTCCCTCTTGAGCAGGCTCAGGAATATACTCTGGCATCGCAGGATGCGTAACCCTCTCAACTCTGACCTCAACCAGGCCCCTCGTACCCGTCTCACTCTCCTCTCGATCAACAGCCTCAACTACAACTCTAGCATCGATCCCCCTATCCCTAAGAGCATCCGCGTAAGCAAAACACTCATCAATCTTGGCCTGAATCTCTGGATCAATATCCTGCTCTAAGTGAGGCTCATCACTACCCCTGATAATAACATCATCCCTCAAACTAGTCTCTTTAGGATCAACTTCTACATCTGCCAAATAACTAGAATCCCTAACCCTCTTAGGCGATGGTATCAAATCAGCACGGATAGGAGATAAAGATCCGGATACAGGTGGTAATGCTGATACAGATGTCATAGGAGACCTACGTCTCTTGCGAGATGGCCTCGCAAAAGTACTCGGTAAATCGGGAGAAAAATGATCCGGCAATGAGTGTCTCGAAGAAGAATCAGATGAAGAATCTGAATGAAAATCTGATGATGCCTCTGATGATGAATCTGAAGAAGAATATCAAGCTGAATCATCTAGAGAAAAATAATCTGATAAAGAATGATTGACATAATTTCTCACAGCAAGTTGTTAAATAGGTAACGGTCCAACCCTCTTTCTCGCAGTCATCATGTGTATTGGCCCATTAAGATGGTAGCGGTACGGTCGACCATGAGGAACAAGCTGTCCAGGTGATAGAATCATAACTCATCGACGAGGTATGACAGGTGATCTTTGGGTAGAAGAGGTAATCTCAGTGAAAGGTGTACCATGGGTAGGTGATGGTGGTGTATCTGGTGTATCACTATCTGTGGTGTCGTCAGCCGATGATAAAAATGGTAAGATAGCTGGTAATGGTGGTATATGGTCTGATGATGGATCCTTAGATGGATCAGACTCTGTATCAGATGCAGGTGAGTAATTAGGAGATGTTGGTATATAATTTAGGGATGGTGGTATAGTAGGTGCTATGATAGGTGTCTCTGTGGGTATCACTGTAGTGTCAGTCTGAGTAGTGGGTGGAGTAATCACTGGTGTGGTGTCGGGAATAGTGGTAGGGATAGTACCAGACAAGATGACTTGTCTAGCAGGTGTCTATACGCTATCCTCTGATGAATCTAAAGAAACTTAAATAACTGAAATAACCATGACATGCACAAGTAAATTTTATATAAATCATCTTTATATCAACCATGCATGATGCAACATATGATCGGGTGAATGGATAACTTGATGAATGCAAAATGAATGAATGAATGCGCGGGTCATCGAGTACGGCATGATGGGATGAAATGAGAAATACTTATAGTAATATTAGTTATACTTAGTATTTAATACATATATATATTATTTATATAGTATTTAATTATGTATACGTAATATGTAAAATCACGTAAGGCACATAATCACGTAGGATAACATACTGGTTATAGTCCAGACCTAGTTTATACTACCTGGTTCTCTATAACCTTGGCTCTTGATACCAATCTGTCACACCCCCAAATAGGGTCCCGTCTAATACGTGTCCGGAGGCATGACGTTGTTGAGCATCTCAAGTACAAAGCATAAAGAACGACCTCTAAGGGTACGTTTTAAAAATAAACACCGTTGCATAAATTTAAAATAATAATAAGTTTACATCAATCAAATTTAAAAGATTCAAAAGTTAAAATGCGGAAGCTTTAATAAGTTCAACAACGGTATTTAAGATAACATAGATGAAATCTGAAAACTGGTTCGGGCAATTAGACTTCATATAGATCAAGCAACATCTTCCAAGCTAAGCACCTGAGAAAAACATGCTTAAAACGGTCAACATAAAGTTGAGTGAATTCATAGGTTTAATTTGATGTAATAGTGGACCACAAGATTTTACAGGCATGCGACAGTTATAACAAATACAACTTCACATAAAAGATATTTACGTTGCACTAAGCTCATGACACCGATGCTAATTCTGAGACATAGCTTTCATATAGCTATAGGTTAACAATTGGCCCCCCCCCCCCCCCCCCCCCCCCCCCCCCCCCCCCCCCCCCCCCCCCCCCCCCCCCCCCCCCCCCCCCCCCCCCCCCCCCCCCCCCCCCCCCCCCCCCCACCCCCCCCCCCCCCCCCCCCCCACCCCCCCCCCCCCCCCCCCCCCCCCCCCCCCCACCCCCCATAGAGGAAATCCGCCTTAGATTTCCTATCGAATTCGACATGACATATATCCGTTTAATTGGGCGACCCGTGGGTAGTAAGTGTGACTTACCCGGATAGGGATAATTAGTCCCAATAGATCTATTTATTCACTCGCGCTCCCTCAACAGGTCCTCCGGTCAAGAGATTAACAGTTCATGATAGTTTTGGGCAATAGGAGGTCTAGCGCTACTTAGGCAACACGTAAACAGGGAAAAATTCTCATGAAAGTACTTGTGTTTGATTTTAAAAACAAGCAATGTTTCTCACCCTAAAGTTATAAAAACATTTATTCAAAATGAGTAAAAGTGCGAGGCTATGAACTCACCTTATGCGAGTTGTGGATTAAAAGAAATCAATCAAGCGAAAACGATTCTCATGGTACTGGCGACAACCTAGCATATAGTGGTCGTTTTAGAATAATATACAACGAATAACGCTTAACGCAAGAGTTGATCATCCGAGCATGAGTAGACGTGGCGTATCCTTTTCAAAACGTACTTTCGAAATTTATAGGTTTTGACAAGTCTCGACATTTTGACACATCTTTGAAAATATTTTGTCTTTTAGTGTATTTCGTCTTTTAGTGTATTTTGTCTTTTAGTGACCCGACACACCAAAGTTGACTCAATAATCGTAAATATTGACCTAAACTCGACACTTAACGTTATTCTACATTTTATCATAAGTTTGATAATAAAAGTTTATATTTTGATGCATTTATATAGTTTATAAATTTTCGGCATGACCTTTCTAAAAATATCGACTTTCCATTTGTATTCATCTCGACTCGTGAAAATATCCGTTTTATGAAAGTACATCTTTTATTGACTCAAAAAAATATCCAATCTATTTTTGACAACACCGCAAATATTACAACAAATTTATTCTAAACCTAAACCTCTTCGACTTTCAATTTATGTTTCCAACAAAATAAACATCTAACTTAATCTCTTTGCCAACAATATTCAAGCTCGCTATACGATAAATCTCAATAAATAACATAGCTGTAATAATAACAATATATATCAAAATAGTCACAACGAACTATTATACGCAAAAGTACAACTACTTTTTATGTTCTTCCATTTATAAATAAAAAGATTAAACTTTGAGACTTGTAGTTTTATAGAAAAATAGGTAATGATTTTCACAACGATCCGCTTTTTACACCTTATTCGAAATGATCATACGAATGCAAAAGTACAACTCATTTATGAAAAAGTAGACATGACTTACAAGAAAACACGACGAAAGATGATTAGAAACTAAGAACAACCCAAACGTTGTTTATAAACTACTCGGATAGAAATAAGAATCGACCTCGAACAATATATCTTCAAATGGTGGATCAAAGATTAAAAGAAATGGATTTGGTGTGTGTGTTTGGTGGTTTGGACAAAGAGAGAAAAAAGAAAGAGTAGTGTGTGTTTTCTTGGTGAGAAATGATTATGAAATGAATATGTACACATGAACATAACTAGCAAAATCACACATAAGTTGTGTGTGTGTGTGTGTGTCGACGGTGGGACAAGAGAGTCAAAGGGGGACCAAAATAATCCTCCAATCATTTCCCTTTGAGTACATGTCCTTAATCTCAAATCATGCAACCATGTCTAGTGAAATTGATTTCAAAATTTGAATCCTATGCATGTATGTGCATGCATATCCGGTTATAATGAGACCAAAGGGAGGGACCAAAAGTGGCCTCCAACATTCTAGGAATTGTAGTGCATGCCTATGAATTAATTTCTAAGGCTTTCTATGCATACATGCATTAATATACTTCACCGATTACGCAAACAACAAAAATGATTAACGACTTCACAAAAAATTATAAAATCTTAAATATTAATTTAAAACTTAAAAACGCGTCTAATGACGAAAGACTACGATGATATACAGTACGGTTCGCTCTCGAAGACGATTCTCAGATTATAACGGGACAACTTCCCGGTTACGGGTAAAAGTTAAACGAAACATCGAAAAGTTCAAATTATCAAACAAAAACGGCTAAATTATTAAACGAAAATTCTCGGGGTGTCACACAGATACCCCCAATAATGACTTTTGCTGAAGTGAAGATAGGGAAAAGGAACTTTAGAAGTGGAAAGTGATGTTAATCTACTTTATGATGTTATGTATATTGGTATTTTGGTCCTTATGTAATGGTAGTAGATGTTAATCTACTTTTAAAACAATATGCCTGTAACTGAATTTATGATGTTAGAATGGTTTGTGTTTGGTTAATGAAGTCAGGATGTTATCTTCTAAATTGTGTTATCTGCTTATTTGATTGACAAATGTGTGTTTTGGTTAGGATGTTATCTGCTTATTCTTAATTTTCTTTTGCAGAAATAATTGAGATAAGCTCAGACAGCTCAGAAGACAGGAAAGGGGCATCAAAAGCAACTGCTCCTATATTTTATGGGCCATCAACACAAGGATTGCTAGATGCTTATGGATATAACACAATTGAGGAATATCTATCATGGAACTACTTTCCAAGCACAGACAATGAAAGCACAGACATGGAAACCACAGACAAGAGAAACACAGACAAGGATTGCATTGTTGACTCTAACTCTGCAATGTCTAAAGGTAAATATGTACCAGTTTGCAAGAAACACAAACCAAATATGTATAGCCATGTACCAGTCACAGGATCTGTGCTGGGACTACCAAATGTTACTACATGGGATGAAATTGAAAAGAAAATGGGAGCCAGGAAGTCAAAAACTTGTGCAGATAAGGCAAAGGGGAAAAGAAAGGTGTCATGTGGAAGCTGATCATGTTATAACATGTTTTAGATGTTAGCTTTTGTTTGTGTTTTGTTTAGCAATCAAACTTTATGGTGACTTATGTAATGGTGAAAATCATGTACTTTTTAAAACCTTATGAAATTTGATGTATTGGTCTGTTTGGTTTGTGATGTTATTGTCTGGTTTGTGTGTTATTGCAGCTTGCACATTGCATAAGCAGAGGGAGAAAAAGCCACGGTTTAATAAGCAGTTTCTATAAGCACTCTTTAAGCTACTAGCAAAAAACAATGAAGCTTAAACTTCTATATTAAAACGGAAATGCATTACATTAATGAATAGGTTGCTCTGGCAAGATGGTAACCTGCTTGACTTTTGTAAGGGAGGTCGCGGGTTCGATTCTTGTTGGGGTGTAACATCCTTTTTTATCACTAAGGCTCTCACCCTGAGAGTCTTAGCTCGCTCTGTTCTGCTACTACGTTTGCTTTTCTAAGGCGGTATCGAGTCTCTCCATTGTAATTACTAGGTAATTTTAACAAACTACGTGGTCTTATGTTCATTTCCCTTTGATCTATAATGTGTTGTAAGCTCTTATGGGTTATAAACATGGTAAGCTTTATGTCATACATATAGCGTTCCCAAATCTTGAAACTAAACACTATTTTTCCTATTTCTAGGTCGGGTGTTGGGTAGTTCTTCTCAGGAACTTCCAGTTGTTGAGGGTTGTAAGCTATTACCTTCTCCTTCTGCATCATTATAACGCTTAATCCATTATGCGAGGCATTATTGTAAACCACGAAGTTTCCTAATCTGTTAGGAAATACTAAAAGTCGGTGTACTACAAGTTTCTACGTTACTAGTTGAAAGGCTTCTTCTTATTTCTCTACCCATTGGTATTTCACATTTTCCCTAAGTCAGTTTGGTTAGTGGTTTCTATATCTTAGAGAAACCTTTGATAAATTGTCGGTAGTAACTGGTAGGACCTAAGAATTTTCGTGTCTAGGTTAGGGTTTGTAGGCGTTGCCTAATCCTTTATTAACTCAATCTTGGCGGAACCTCCGTGAATGTATTAACTATCAACAACGTGGTCAAGAAATTGCACTTCTGGGGGCCAGAATTTACACTTAGAGAATTTGGCGCACAATTTCTTATTATTAAATGTTTCCAAGGTATGCCTAAGGTGTTCCTCATGTTCCTTATTTCTTTTTGAGTGGGTAAAGATATCATTGATGAATACTATTACAAAAGATAGCAGTCACCCTTAAATAATGTGTGACAAAACTTGACTGTATGATTTAGACACATAAAAAATTACTTCATGTGACCATATATGCCAATTTGGTCACATTGTTCAAGTGTGTGACATATATTTGTCCTATTTATATGTATATGTGACTAAAGCTTCAAGCTTACTTGTAATTTGTCACGCGTTCCAAATTGCATATGTGGCTGAATAAGTATTGACACAGTTACCTTTAGCCTATAATATTCGAATATTTTGTGGCAATAGGTTCTTTATGGTCACACTAATCGAAATTTTCATGGAAATTTTCATGTGTGGCTAATTAGTAAATGTTGTCTATTTTGGTACCTTTAGCCACATAAATATGTGAATGTGTGGTCATTTCATTTTGCCCATGTGTGACCAAATCTACTTTTTGTACTAGTGAAAGCAGGGATTAACCCATCCTTGGACATATCTTGCATCCTCTTAAAGTGAACATGACCTAGTCTAGCATGCCATAAGATTGAATCATTCAGTTTAGAGGTTGACATGAAGGTTGAACCAATATTATCAGAGACAATATTAAGCCTAAACATATAATTACTCAGATAACCAAAACCAATAAACACACCATATTTAGATAACACAAATTTATTTGATTCAGTCACTTGTTTATAACCACAATTATTCAAAACACTACTTGAAACCAAATTCTTCTTTATATTAGGAACATGTAAAACATTCAACAAAGAAACAACTTTTCCAGAACCTAAACCTAAGATCTACACAACCACGTCCATGCACAAGGGCTGTTGACTCATTTCCCATGTGAAGAATAGATACATCATTCAGCGACTCATAAGTCTTGAACCAGCATCTATCTTTACACACATGCACTGTTGCTCCAGAGTCAACCCACCAAGCAACATCATCATCTTGCACAAAGAAAGCCTCAGATACACATGTGACATAATAAATCTGATGGGATTTATTAAACATACTCTGACCTTTTAGAGGGTTGGAACAACCATCCTCTGATCCTTTTGCGCCTGATCCATTGGCTTTGTTGCCAACATTACCAGCCTTGCAATCCTTTTTCAAGTGTCCATGTTTCCCACACTTCCAACAAGTAACTTTTAGTTTTTTTTAGGATTAGCTCTAGTATCATGATGCTTATGTTTACCCTTGTTGTTATTGTACCTGGAGGAGTTGTTATGCTCAACCATATTGACAATTAAAGGACCAGCAACATTGTTGCCTTTTGGCTTGTCATTATCTTGAGAGGGACTCCTCAATGCGAAGATGACTGTCCAACTCAATCAGAGTTAATTCCTCCTTCAAATATTTCAAGGTGTGCTTGAAATCTTTCCATGAAGGGGAAAGTTTATCAATGATACATGAAACCTTAATGGATTCATCCATGTTCATATTGTGTTGTGTAAACCTTCCAAGTATTCTAAGAAGTTCATTGTATTATTCCAAGACTGGTCTTAAATCAGTTATTTTGTAATTTTTGAAATTACTAACAAGAAACTTCTTACTTGAGGCATCTTCAGCTATATATTTGGCTTCCAAGGTATCCCATAGTTCTTTAGAAGTCTCAACATTTTGGTAAACATCAAACAAGGAATCAGACATACCATTGAGGATTAAACCTCTGCATACATAATCATCATTGTCCCATTTGGCCCTTTTCCTGACTTGTTCAACAGTTGGATTCTCCCTACCATCTTCAGGCATTGGAGTAGTCAGCACATACACCACACTCATGCTGGAAAGCATAAAGTGCATCTTCTTCTGCCATCTCCTAAAATCCATCCCTTCAAACTTTTCCAGTTTGGCAAAGCTTGAAGCCATGTGTTTCATTGCAGCAACAACCATTGATTATCACAATAGTTTACTTTGATTGTTGGGAGGTGTGGCCCAGAATAGGGTTGAGATAATCAATGGCCTAACTACGTACCAAATAAATGGTTACCGGATATCACTTGGAATTATGTAATCACTTTACAAAGTAAACTATTCGACCCTAATGCCTGGGTATCACGAATATCTACTTAGGATAAGACCAAATGTGTGTTCGTGGTTGAGACAACAATCAAGAACCCTAGCGCATCCAAGTGTTTAGGTTTATGTGTATGTTTTCACGCAGTTAAAAGCTTGTAATTTCGGTGTATCTCACAAGTGGTATGTGACCTCCTTTATATAGGAGAATACTTAAAACCCTAGTCAAATATTTGTGAGAGATTATAGGAGATATAATCTCTTCCACAAATAGCCTCCTTGATTTCAGGACTTAGTGGTTACATGACCATACTAATCGTAGTCATTAAGTATGATTACTACTTACCATAAGAAATGGTCAAAGCAGCTATACGTCAGTGAATTCTATCTACAGGGTTTTCCATTCAGTATCCTGAAGCATCAGCTAGCCCGTTGAGGAGCATACCCGCTGATGGTTCAATACTGAAACAACCTCTGATGAGCTAACCCGCAGATTACTCTCTGATGGTGACCTTCAGCTTACTCACTTAGTGAGTTACAAAGCTGAAGCCATCAGTCCTCTGATGAATGTCCTTCAGTCCAGAGTCTCACTCCCAGAGGAGTTAACTCACTGAAGTTCATCAGCGACTAGAATTCCTTTAACCACTATCTGAATCAGGGTCTTCAGGGGCCTCTGGGTGTACACTTCGTACCTCCATCCCCAGATATCGGTATGAACAGATCCTTACAATTGAACTAAATTTCAACATTTATTCACAACCTCCTCTAACCCAATCTGTTATTAAAATATTATTTTCTTACTCTTTCATCTATACAACCTATACATGCAACCAATCTCAACTTTTTTACCATTTATCAACAACCCAACCTTATAATATATAATATTAATTTTTTTTAATTAAAGTAAAAGTTTTATTTAAAATCATATATTAAAAAAAATATTTCATTTAAAGGGAAGTAAACAAAACAAAGTATCACAATTTAAACAATGATATTTATTAGGGGTGTTCTTCGGTTTGGTTATCGGGTTATTCGGTTAGTTCGGTTAAATTTTTTTTTGTTCAACCCGAAAACCGAACCGAACCGAACTAGAATTCAACCGAACCTAACCGAAAACCGAATTCGAATTCGGTTCGGTTCTCGGGTTGACCCGAATAACCCGAATTTCACTATTTAAAAAAAATTACTTAGATTTTTAGTAAACAAAAAATTATTATTAACATAAAAAGTGTTTTAATGTAGAAAATATATATAATAAATATATATGAATAATATATATCTATATTATATATATATATATATATATATATATATATATACGAATTCGTTTTTCGGTTCGGAGTGCCAAACCCATATCCAACCTGAGAACCAAATTAGTATTTCAGTTCGGTTTGGTTCTGGCGAATTCGGTTCAGTTATTAGTTCGGTTCGATTATTTTCGGTTCGATTTTTGGTTTTTTTGTTTTTCTGCTCACCCCTAAATTATTTATCTATAGTTGTTGGGCTTATACTTTAAAAAAATATACTCTCTCCGTCTCATTTTTATTGTCCACGTTTCCTTTTTGTGATGTCCCAAATTAATTGTCCACTACTAAAAATAAATAGGGAAGTTTGATCAAGTTTACTATATTACCCTTGTTTAAAATTATTATTACAAACTTTAAAGAAAACTTTAATTAATTAGCTAAGGGTAAAACTGTCATTCTGTCAAAAAATAAGAGAGAGAAAGCAGTAATAAATGCACTTTTATTAAACCGTGTGTTTTTTGTCGGGGACAATAATTTTGGAACGGAGGGAGTATTAGTTTGGGCCTTTCAAGATTTATAATTTAAGGGATAAAGCCGTAGAATACCAACGAACTTTGTCTAATTTATCGATTTGGTACGTGTACTGAAACAATTATCGATTTGGTACGTGTACTTACAAAAAGTGTTCTCATTTTCACATTTTGATGATGTGTCATACGTGATATGCTGACACGTGGCACATCAATAACGTGACACATCATCAAAATGTGCAAATGAGAACACTTTATGTAAGTACACGTACCAAATCGATAATTGTTTCAGTACACGTACCAAATCGATAAATTAGGCAAAATTCGTTAGTATTCTGCGGTTTTATCCCATAATTTAAAAACATTTTAGGGTTCTCTCTCCTTCATAATTTTCACGCCTCCATTTTAAAAAAGAAAAAAGAAAACCTGCAACTACAATCAAAAAACATCTTTAAACACCCTCTGAATCATACATGAGCATCAATAGTTTAATTGGCCACTCTTAGTGTGACATGTGACGATGTTGGATCAAGTATTTGCAAGTCACCACACGAACCGATCGTGTATTTCTCTTTCTTCAATTTGTGTACTTTTAATATGATATTAATTTTTTTTTGTACTTGGTACCTTACGATCGGTTGGACAAGATCACTGATAAACATAGCCTTATAAGATGAAAACAAATCGCATACCATTTCAGATCTGTTCTTAATTACGAAGACTAGTGTAACAAATTACCTGGCGGAAAACTAAATTCAGAAGTCACAAGAAATTAAAAATAGCATTAATGATGCAATGAGATTGTAAGTCGTGTTTCAAACGTTCACGTGATTACAAATTATTATATTATAAATATACACATTCACGGTATAAAACGAAGTCGTTTTGACTTCGGGCTATCTGCTACAGTAACGGGCTTTCATTTTTGAGGCAGCCCGATTTTAGTTTTTTTTTTTTTTAATTATTTTGTTTTTGTTTTTTTTTTAAATTTGTATGCACAAAATAGGAGGGAAAAAAATATTACAAAAGTTCCTATTTATTCAGATAAAAAAAATACCCGTGGAAACATCTTCGATACCTAATAACTTTAAAATAATCGATATGGTCACAAACGTACAACCCATTATATTAAAAAAAAAAAACCCATATAACAAAAAAAACAACACTTTAAACATGAGGCCCAACACATAAGCCATATAAAAAAAATTATTACTAAAAATATACACATTTGTCGACAAACTAGCCTAAAATTTCGGCAAGGAATACAGACGATGTCCGTTTGACTTCGGCTATCTGCTACAGTAACGGGCTCCCATTTTTGGGCCAGCCCGATTTTATTTTTTTTTTTTTTTTTTTTTTAAATTATTTTGTTTTTTTTAAAATTTGTATGCACAAAATAGGAGAGAAAAAAATATTACAAAAGTTCCGATTTATTCAGATAAAAAAAATACCCCAGGAAACAATCTTCGATACCAATAACTTTACAATATTGATATGTTCACAAACGACAACCCATTATATTAAAAAAAACCCAATAACAAAAAAAATAACACTTTAAACATGATCCCCGACACATATCCATATAAAAAAAAATTATTAACTAAAAATATACATATTTGTCGACAAACTAGCCTAAAATTCGCATAAAATGTGGCCCAAAATTTGGCCCAAAGTAAAAAAAAAAAACTAGCCCAAAATTAGTCTGAAATCTGGCCCAAAATAAAAAAATAAATACAAAACGGTCCCTCAACTTTTAACTATTTACGATTCTCTTTACCAAAAAATCCCTAAAAAAATAAACAAAAAAAAACACAAGTCAAGTATTTTATTGTTCACATAACTTTTTTTACATTCATCCGGCCCAAAAAAAAGATATCGAACCGATCCCAAAAAAAGAAAAATTCGGAAAAAATTAACACCGAATCCAAAAAAAAAAAAAAAAACCAACGCAAATATTTTTTTCCCGAATCGGTTTTTACATAAAAGTGAAAACGGTGAAAAAATTAGCCCAAAAAAAACCCAAAAATAGTCTAAAATCTGACTCAAAGTAAAAAAAATACAAAACGGACCCTCATCTTTTAACTATTTATGATTTTCTTACACAAAAATTCCCGTAAAAAAATTTACAAAACCGTCCCAAAAAAAAAATATTCGGGAAAAAATTAGCCCGTCCCCGAAACATAAAAAAAAATTATTCGGGAAAAAATTAGCCCCGCCGCAACGTGCGGGTTATTTTGCTTGTATATATGCTATAGGCGGCATAAAACGCTGCCGTTTTTGGCAGCTAGCTACAGTAGTTACAGTAACTACAGTAGCTACAGTAACCGGCCCATTTAGTTTTTTTTTTTTCTTTTTCTTTATCCAGGCAAATTTAAAAAAAAAAAATTTGCTCGGCACAAAATAGGAAACAAAATTACAAAAGTACTTAATTATTTTGATCAAAAAGTATCCGCGGCACGAACCAACACATAAAGCTGATATAAAAAAAATAAACTATTGCTCAAAATATATTTAAAAAATTTGCTCGGACACAAAAAAACAATTTATTTACAAAGTAATGATTTTATTCAGATCAAAAAATACCCACGACAGACGCCGAAAAAAATATATAAGTTTTATTCGATAAAAAAATACACACGACATTTACCCCGCCCAAACACGATAAGCCCAATAACATACTACAAAAGCTACAGTGGCTAATAAGCTACAGTAACCTGCCCACGGCCGGACCCTTTAGTTTTTTTATTTTTCTTTTTACTTATAACCATGCAAATATAAAAATAAAAAATGCTCGGAACAAAAAATAAGAAACAAAATTACAAAAGTACTTATTTATTTAGATAAAAAAATATCCGCGGCACGAGACCAAACACATAAGCTGATATATAAAAAAATAAACTATTGTGCATCAAAATAATTAAAAAAAATTTGCTCGGCACAAAATAACAAATTTTTTTACAAAATAATTAATATTATTCAAGATCAATTCGAATTGCGAACAAAACGAGCCCAATATTCCAATGCTTCTGACATACGCACGATTTTATAAAAAATGTTGAAGTTTAATATAAATAGAAAAAAATAAATTACAACCCGTCCCCTCAACTTTTAACTATTTACGACTTTTTTATATAATAAACTTTATTTATCCAATATACAACGCATATCCACCGATTCATTCAAAAAAAATCAAATCGCACAAAAACAAGCCCCGCCGCAACGCGCGGAAGGTCCAGCTCTTATGCAGTCAAAAACCGCCCTACGCTAATCCAAAACAAACAAAATTAATGAAAAAAAATTTTAAAAATCTTGCCGGCCCAAATTATATAAAAAAATTTCAATTGCAAAAAAATCACCCACACCCGGCCCACATTAAAAAAAATCTTGCCGGCCCAAATTATATAAAAAAGAAAATTTACGAATGACCCCTGAACTTTTAACTATTTACTGTTTTTTTATATAATAAAGTTTATTTATCAAATACATAACGCATATCTACCGATTCATTCAGATAAAAAAATACCCGCGAAAAGATATTCGAATTGCGAACAAAACGAGCCCAATATTCCAATGCTTCTGACATACGCACGATTTTATAAAAAATGTTGAAGTTTAGTATAAATTATATATACTATAATTGGATGAATACGACGTCGTATTTCAATTGCAAAAAAATCACCAGCACCCGGCCCACATTAAAAAAAATCTTGCCGGCCCAAATTATATAAAAAAATTTCAATTGCAAAAAAATCACTCACACCCGGCCCACATTAAAAAAAATCTTGCCGGCCCAAATTATATAAAAAAGAAAATTTACGCAATGACCCCTGAACTTTTAACTATTTACTGCTTTTTTATATAATAAAGTTTATTTATCAAATACATAACGCATATCTACCGATTCATTCAGATAAAAAAATACCCGCGAAAAGATATTCGAATTGCGAACAAAACGAGCCCAATATTCCAATGCTTCTGACATACGCCGCACTATTAATAAAAAATGTTGAAGTTTAGTATAAATTATATATACTAAAATTGGATGAATACGACGACCCGGCCCACATTAAAAAAATCTTGCCGGCCCAAATTATATAAAAAAATTTCAATTGCAAAAAAATCACCCACACCCGGCCCACATTAAAAAAAATCTTGCCGCCCAAATATAAAAAAAAAAAAGAAAATTTACGCAATTAACCCTAAACTTTTAAACTATTTACTTAGTACAACTCTTTTTAATAATAATAAAGTTTATTATATCAAATACATAACGCATATCATACCATACATTCAGATAAAATAAATCCCCGCGAAATAGATATTCGAATTTGCGAACAAAACACCCAATATTCCAATGCTTCTAACATACGCACGATTTTATAAAAAATGTTGAAGTTTAGTATAATTTATATATACTATAATTGGATTAATACGACGTCGTATTTCAATTGCAAAAAAATCACCCACATAAAGTCACCCACACCCGGCCCACATTAAAAAAAATCTTGCCGGCCCAAATTATATAAAAAAATTTCAATTGCAAAAAAATCACCCACACCCGGCCCACATTAAAAAAAATCTTGCCGGCCCAAATTATATAAAAAAGAAAATTTACGCAATGACCCCTGAACTTTTAACTATTTACTGCTTTTTTATATAATAAAGTTTATTTATCAAATACATAACGCATATCTACCGATTCATTCAGATAAAAAAATACCCGCGAAAAGATATTCGAATTGCGAACAAAACGAGCCCAATATTCCAATGCTTCTGACATACGCACGATTTTATAAAAAATGTTGAAGTTTAGTATAAATAGAAAAAAATAAATTACAACCCGTCCCCTCAACTTTTAACTATTTACGACTTTTTTATATAATAAACTTTATTTATCCAATATACAACGCATATCCACCGATACCGGCCCATTGGGCTCCCACTTTGGGCCGGCCCATTTGACTTTTTTTTAACGTAGTTGCTATAGTACCGGCCCATTGGGCTCCCACTTTGGGCCGGCCCATTTGACTTCTTTTTTTTTCTTTTTATTTAACTAGGCAACTTGAAAAAAAAAATTGCTCGGCACAAAATGGAAAACAAAATTACAAAAGTACTTATTTATTCATATGAAAAAATATCCACGACATGAGACTAAACACATGAGACCAAACACATAAGCCCATATAAAAAAAAGAAACTATTGCACAAAATAAAAAATAAAAAATTGCTCAGCACAAAATAAGAAAAAAAATTACAAAAGTATTGATTTATTCAGATCAAAAAATACCCACGACATGACGCCCAACACATAACCCATATAAAAAAAACTGTTAAGCATAAGACAGGAAAAAAAAGCCGCACAAAAAAAAAAAAAAAAAAAAAAAAAAAAAAATTAACGCCCCGCATCAACGCACTGGCAGTCATGCATAACACATATTTACCCGAATCTTATAAAAATCTATGATAAAATAAACAACGCCCCGCAGCAACGCGCAGGCAACTACGCTTGTTTACAACTATAGGTAGGACTGTGCACTTGCTGTAAATAATTGTGTGCATGTACGTGCTTCTATAGTTCCATGTTCTACCTAAAAATCGCATACCATTTCAGTTGTGGGGAAGCCAAAGTCAAGGTTGCATTGTACAAGGGACAACTTCCTCTGTAAATTGGTTGAGAATAAATGACCGAGTCCATCAAATAAATAGATAAATAATTTATATTTTTCATTTAAAAAAAAGTTAATGGAATCACACACATATATGTGATTATCTAATCATAGTCAATGAAATTCACGTACATATATGTGACAACCATTTATTTTCGGTTGGTACCCACCTCCGAAAAACTAATGGGTCCATTGAAAAATATTTATGAATAAAAAAGTTAATG
Organism: Tanacetum coccineum; assembly: GCA_026074375.1. Taxonomy (NCBI): domain Eukaryota; kingdom Viridiplantae; phylum Streptophyta; class Magnoliopsida; order Asterales; family Asteraceae; genus Tanacetum; species Tanacetum coccineum. The sequence continues at coordinate 17,701 of BQNB010068240.1, forward strand.
GTTCGAGTCTCGGTTTCTGCCTACTTTATTTGGGGCTTTATTGGGCCATAAGAGTTGACGGAGCTATTCCTGTAGCGTGGATAACGACTTGTGTCAAAAGGCATCCGAGATCAAAGTGTATTCTTATCGATTCACACCTTTTTGTGAATATATGTGACAACCAATGTCCACTTTACTTTTTATATTTGTACATTCGGCTTTTAACTTTTTATATGCCCCACCTTATCATGTGCCCCTGGAGCACATGTTAGAAAAACTCTTAATAATAATTTTAACTGTTTTTTTCATCTTGTCTTTCTAATAAAAATTCGCATAATTGCCCAATTTTAATTTTTCTAATAAAAATGAGAGTAAAAATGGCATTTTATCGATCAAAACTAGCATTAGTAACATATGTCACATTTTTTTTTGTGAACACTCTTTTCGAGACGAAAAGAGTATTAAAATAGCCAAAACTATAGTTTAAGAGCCTCATGTGTCGTAACACCATTTTTTGACTGCCACGTCAGCGCCACATCAGCATAACACCAACACCCACACCACTCTCCTAATCATAACACCAAATAACACCATTCACCTATTTATTTTCATAAAACCCCCTAAACATTTATTTCATTCATTTAACAAACTAATCATTTCATTCATTAAATTCAAATACACATTACAATACTAAAAAAAACACACACATTAAAAAAAATTTAAAATTAAAAAAATAAAAATAAACACACACACACTATATTCACACACACAAACACATAAGTACCAGGTTCATACTATTAAATTAAAAAAACACACACTATTAAATTAAAAAAAAAATCATACCTCCTTCTTCTTCATTTCACCTGCACACACACTATTCACACACACACACACACAAATGCATACACACACACAAAATAAACACACACACATTAATACACATCCATAGGGGTTTTTTGTAACTTTTCAAAAATAAATGGGTAATTAAAAACATAAATATAGCCGTTTGGGGGGCAAAATGAATTTTTTTTTTTAAAAACCACCCCAACGCGCGTTGGCCGGCCAACGCCGAGCCCAACGCCGTTGGGCAACGCGGTGGTGGGTGTAGTAACGCCGGCCAACGCCGTTGCCGGCGTTACTACACCGAGTGCTCTAATATCTTGAACTTAGCTAAAAGAAACTTTTAATACTTTGAGCTTTTGAATATACACGATAATATGCAAAACTTGGCTAAATGGAATTTATACTACGCTAAACCCACTTGACAATTAATCCCGTTATAAATTTAACAAATGATATCTTGAAATCTTCACACTATAACTACAAAATAAAAGTTGAAACAAGCCGAGTCATACTCGAGCTTGACATATTTATGCTCATAAGTTTTAAACTCGAGCTCGTTTCACGCGTTAAGCTTTTAGTTCGAGTACTTAATTGCATCGAAATGTTTATTATAGGTCGATGTTGGAAGGACAACGGAAAACTACTCAAATGATCAAGTTTTGTTGCCAAAAGATGAATAAATGAAGGATTGATGTTAACACATAATATGTTGACATAGCTATATTGTTTTGATCATAACTCCATTATACGAACTTTGATTTTGATGATTCAAGAGGCCATGGAACCGGAAGTGAAAGATCTATGAATTTGGTTTTTGGTCGGAAGCTGTCGTGACATGGAAATGGTGCTCGTGTCACGACAAACTTTACAAAAACTTGGGGTGTATCTCGTGATCTTAAATCCGTGAAGTGAAGAAACACGTTTGACTGTTATGGTTTTGAATCCTTCATATGAACTTAGATTTGTACGAATCAAGCAGCCACATAAGCGGAAAAGAAATATTTACAACTTTGATGCTATACCTGATAGCTAAAAGTTTATTACCATTCACAACGCGACAGTGAACGCCGCGACGCGAAAACTGTATCCACCCGAAACCCAAATCTTGGCCAACCTCAAATCATTAAATACAATCTTTAGCCACGAAATTCAGTGATAGAAGAGAAGAATCTGGAAGCCTCAATGAGGAAAAAGGCGCATGTTATCTATTTCGTTAAATATGTTGCTCGATTAGTCAACACTTTTTTGACAAGCAATACTTTGTATCAAACTAATTATTATTTTAAACAAGCAAAAAAGCCCGCGCGTTGCGGCGGGACTAATTTTTTTCCGAATAAATTTTTTTGTACGTTTCGGAATTTTTTTTTTTGGGGCTGATCCGTTGTGGCAGGGTTAATTTTTTCCTGAATATTTTCTTTTTTCTACGCTTCGGGAAAAAAATTTGCATTGCGGCGGGCTAATTTTTTTCCCAAATATTTTCTTTTTTTGGCACACTGCGAAATCTTTTTTTTTTTGCCCGATGAACAACACTGTTCACAGGTGGGCCACCTTTTAGCCCATAATTTGGGCTACTGTAGCTAGTACTATTCAATGCTAAGAGTTGAGATCCTCAAAAAATAAGGGCAAAAAAATAAAATAAAAATGAGTTAATCCTAACCACTCATTTTTTCATCATCAATTTTCCCACCTTTTTCTTAAAACTCAAATATCTAGTAAACGATAAATCGTTAAACGAAAAAAAATACACCATCGCGACGAGTATTTTTTTATCTTTCTATAGAGGGGCACTTATATATACTTTCGACGAACTTTTTTCGAATTTTTTTTTTCAATCACGTCAGAAAAAATCTCATGGGATTTTTTGAAATCACATGAGATTGTAATACAAATCTCATGTGATTTTTTCAGACGTGATTGAAAAAAAAAATCGAAAAAAAGTTCGTCGAAAGTATCGCAACGAGTAATTTTTTTTTTATCTTTCTATAGAATATGACCATTATAGGAACAAAATGGGTATATAGAAATAAACTCGATGAAAATGGCATCGTAACTAGAAACAAAGCTAGGTTAGTCACCCAAGGTTATAATCAACAAGAAGGAATTGATTATGACAAAACATATGCACCCGTAGCTAGACTAGAGTCCATAAGAATACTTTTAGCTTATGCTTTCGACTTAGACTTCTAAAAGATATTCAAAATTGGATGTGAGAGTGCTTTCCTTAACGTTTTTATCACATGTGGAGGTTTACGTGGCACAAACTCTAGGATTCATGAATTCTTCAAAACCTAATTAGGTCTATTGACTTAAGATAGCTCTTTATGGCTCTTAACAAGCCCAAAAGCTTGGATAATGATCGATTAAAAGCCTTTCTTATAAACATTAATTACCCATGAAATGGTAGGATAACACACTCTTCACTAAAAAGAAAGACTCCAACCTCATTATTGTCCAAATATATGTTTATGACATTATATTCAGATCAATTTGTCAAGTAATGTGTGATGACCTTTGCCAAGATCATGCATGTGAGTTTGAAATGAGTTGATGGGGAACTAATATTTTTCTTAAGATTACAAATTAAAACATTTAGATGATGGAATATTTGTTAATCAATCAAATATATTAAGGAAAGCTTAAGAAATTTGGACTAGAAGACTCTAAGACAATAAAAACCCCCTATGTCTACGGACAAACCAACTCACGAGAGACGACAAAACGGTTTGTTGGTCAGTATGATAATACCAAAATATAGGGGCTTATGATAGATAGTTTTATTATACTTAACGGCAAGCAGGACCGATTTCATGTTTAGTGTTTTGTGCCTTTGTGCACGCTTTCAATGCAGGATCCCAAAAACCTCTCACTTAGAAGCGGTAACGTATTCTTCGTACATTAAAGGCACTAAGCTTTACGATTGTGGTTATCCCTAAGGGCGATCCGGCATAGAAACAATAGTTTATGCGGATTCGGATCATGCGGGGAGATTACGTAGATGCAAGAGCACTAGTGGTGTTTGCACGTTTATGGGTTGTTCTCCAAATCTTAAGTTTTTGAAGAAGCAAACCGCTCCTCTACCATATCCATAAACCGAAGCGGAATATTGTAAGTTGCCGGGAAAGGGCATGGTCAACAAGCACCTATGGATGAAACAAGCTTTCGTTGACTATGACGTTTTGGTTAGACGTGACATTCCAATAAGTGGATAATAAATGGGCTATAGACTTAAGTAAGATTCCGTTCCATCACTCTCACGTAAAAAAAAAACACAATGAGATTTCGACATCACTTCCTTCGCGATAATGTTTAAAAAGGGAACATCTCTATTGGAAAAGGTCTCATCGGAAGACAAACATAGCCGATTTTTCTAACTAATCAATTAAATGTGAGCCATTTTTAACTACTTACATCTAGGGTCTAGGAAATGATGGAACAATATTGATTAAGTTATTTTCGGCATTATACAAGAAGTGATAAGATCAAAGAATTGTTTGTCATATACTGAGAAAATTTTTCTCAACACGTGGTGGCCCTTAATTATAAAGGGCGGGGCCCCCTCTTATTTCTAAGGGGACCGACCAGTCATTTAAGGGGATATCCCATTGACAAAAAAAAAAAAAAAAAAAAAAAACTCAAAAAAAAAAAAATATTTTTTCTCTCCTCTGTGGTCTAGTTTTTATTTTACACAAAAATACAGGATTGGAAAAAAATCTATAAGTGAACTATTTACTAATTATTCTATCTAATTGCATTATCCCTTTATACATTTACATACAATTAGTCCCAATTATACTTTCTTATAAAAGTTCTTCTCACAACTAGGGCACATGAAATTAATTTTTCATATATTGTTGAGATATGCTAAAAACATTTTTCACATATGCATAATGTTCTCTTACTTGTTGTCAAAAGTATAAAATCTAATATATATTTTCGACAATCTTGGTTGAGCCAAATTAAATCAAGGAGCATTTCGATTATTTCTTAGGTTTTACATGTCTTAGTGTCGAAATAATCGCTACTCCACATTTGTCTCACTTAGGCACACATTAGTATTTGCACAAAGTTTGGTTTGTTCTCAGCTTAACCCTCTTGTCAAGAAAAATTCTTTGTGCATTATATCTAGTTACTATTTTATATGAGGCACATTTGTTTTGTTAGTATGACTACACCTTTGGAAAAAACAACATACAACAAGGAAAACGTTAAGACTGGATCACTTACCGGGCAATGTCTCACTCGGGATGCGGTCGCGATTTCGTAAAAGACAACGGTTCTGGATCGCCCACGCTCTTCGCATCAGCAGGAGTTTCTTGTGAAGCAGGTGTGAAGATGGTGGAGCCCGCTTCTAATCCCATTGAAGTTAAGGATTTCCCTTCGAGGGTACTCTGTACGGGGCGGAAGGCAGCATGATCCTTCCTCAACACCTTGGGTGGTGCATTTACTTTTGCCTTATCATTACCCCTTTTGCGGCGCCTTTTGTTCGCAGATGGCCCCATGGAGGCCACTTCCTTCTCCAGACCTGGTTCTTGAACGACCTCCGTGGTCGTTGCAGTTTCTACAGGTGGGATTTCATGTGACATTCCGTCCTGGACTTGATCGTTCGTCCCGTCCATCTCAGTAATCATCTGGGGAGGGTCTTCGTTGGCAAAGTCTAGCGGCGATTTCTCTAGGGCGGAAGGTGTCCTTGAGGATCCTGATGCCACGACCGTGTCCTCCATATCTATCACACGGCTTGCAGTGACAGTCAGTAGCGGCACCTCATGGGCGGTACAAGGTCGCGTCCCGGTCTTTACTTTGGCAGGATTCGGAGCACTGATCAAGTTAAACAAGTCCATATATGCATTCACACAGGGATTGTTAGTATATCTTCATAAATATGAGAGAGGTAAAGACAATTTATAAACACCCACCCCGGTCATCGTCATAGAGGAATGTGGGGTACACGTCGTCCCCTATAAAGTAGCTCCGACTCAGCCATACTAGGCATAATAGGAGTTCTGGTTGTTTTTGGATAGGGTGCGGTGTGTGTCTAATGTTGTTACATCTGCCACAGAATAGGAGTCTGCTGATGGCATCTTATCCTTCGAGGCGTTTGTGCGCCATTCCACGATGGTAGGGAATATTCTCTCATCTACCCAGAAGAATCAGTTGTTCCAGCTCTTTAGGGAGTCAAGGGGCTTTGTATAACACTGCGGGGTGTTCTTCCCCGGTCGTTTGCTAAATGACATCCACCCCGAGTTGTAGGAAGGTACGTAGAAAACACGGAATAAATTCAGTGTGGGGATTATGTTCAGGACATGCCAGTTGATTTCAAAGTGACTCACTTTGGCTGCACCTATCACTGGCAGTTGTGAAAGATGAATTTGGTAATAACCAAGGATGTCGAAGAGGAATTGTAAAATGGGGACACGATAGTTTGCAAATTCGAAATACTTGGTGTAAACACCGACTTTGCCCTTCGGAAACTCCACGATAGGTTCCTCTAGGCCAGGCAACTCAAGATGCAAGCTCTCTGGTATACCGTACTCCGAGGTGAACTCTAGAAGATACTCTTCAGAGATGGTTGATACAACGTCCTCAAGTTGTATTGTATCCCTACCCATTTTTAATTAGTTTCAAAAAAGGGCGTGATGTACTAACCTGCGGTGATGGGATTCCGTGGGAATAAGTGACTTGTGCAGCTGTATGTGTAAAAATGGCCATTTGATTTGAAAACTGTGGAAACATACACAGTGATCGCTTGCCCTATTTATACTATGTCCTCGACAGTTGTGCCTAGTTGGATGATTGACACGTGTCCTCCACTAACTTTTTGGGTGGTTAAGATTGAGAGGAAGGTGAAACGGTTATGGGCCCACGCGTCCCATCATTCAGTCATTTTCGCCGTTTCTTGATAAATGGGTCCTATTATTGCGCCACGGGGCTCAACATACGGTTTAGGAGATTAAGCGTTTCCAGGAAGATTCGAGGTATTTGGTAGTCTAGCAACCGTGACCGCGGTCCCGACCGTGGCCACGTCTCCTATACTGGGGGGACATGATGACGTACAGTACGAACCGGCCTGACCCACTCATACTATTATAGGCTTGGTAGCTAACGATGGACCTTCGGCCCATACATCGCTGTCACGGCCACTTGGACCTACGGGTCGCGGCTGCCAGTACGTGGTCTGTTGGGATTCTTGATTTGATGAGACAAAATAAATAAAAGAATGAAACAAAAGGACTAAATCTGGCAACTATGTAATTCTACAAAGATGGAAGATTTTGAGGAATTAATGAAGATTTGGTCAAAGATTTACAAGATAAAGACTAGGAAAGTATTTAATGTGATTTAATGTGATTTAATATGATTTAAATAGTTTCCTTATCTATTGATTTACTTCCTTTGTAAGCCATGATCTCTCCCTATATAAAGAGATCATAGGCGTGTAGTTTTATCCATCCATAGAAACATCGACTGATGAGAGTCGAATAGTAAAGGGGTATGTGTGTGTGTACACCATAGTTAGTTAGTTAGTTAGTACACCATAGTAGTTGGTGTAGCCCCAAGTTATAGTTGGGGTAATAGGGAAACGTTCAATGAAGAAAACATTGTTTGATAATATTGCTTTCTTATTATTCCGCTGTGCATTCAATATTATCTGTAAAACTAATCCTAGTTGAGCTTAAATCGGTTTTAACAACTAAGGTGTGAAGAAGTTGTGTAGTCGTGAAGCAAAGTTGTGTAGTGAAGTTGTGTAGTTGTGGTAGATTAGTTCCAGCTAAGATTAGAACTCGACATCTAGCTTAGTGTCTCAAATCAAGATAAGCGAAAGTTATGTAAGGTTTTCTCCGCTATAAGGGAGCTTGTTGACATAGTGAAGAAAACTCTCGAGTTAGGTGCTCAAGGAGTGGAGTAGGGTGAAGAGGTGCTTCGTTGCCGAACCACTATAAATTCTCGCATTGTGGTTTGATTGTTCTTACTCTGATCTCTTGTCTTACATTATTCTTCCATATTATCCTATTAATTGTTTAGATAAGTATATTGTTCATATTGTGCAAGTGTTGAATTCACATAAAGTCGAATCTAGAATTTTTACAAACACTTTAAAACCTTAAATTAAAAAGCGGTAAACTATTCAACCCCCCTTCTAGTTTTCCACAGATTGATCAAAGTGGAGCCAGACGTCGAGCCCTTGTGATTTTAGTGCAGCATACTTAGACCAGAATGTGGAATGAATGTTAAGAACTCACTCTTGTAACCTTCTAGCAACAATTTCAATGCAAACATCCTGCTTGATATAGTTGTACCATATAAAATACGAGTAACATGTTTTTAAACATCCCTATACTTTCATCTTGTGATAGTGGATATTTCTCCAAAATCGATTATGCACAGCATCCTCTGTTCTTCTTCAATTCTGGTATAAGAACATTCTGTGTGAAAGTGTGAAACCAGTTCGAGTGCAAATACTAATTAAAAATATCGTTTATTTACAGCGCAAAGATATCGTCCCACTGATTTTGAAAGATGACAAAGAAGATGACGACAAGCATAAGGATATTAAAGAAACCACACAACAAATAAAATCAAGAAGATTCAAAGTTCATCAAGTACACGCCTGCAAAACAGTAGGCTGCATTCAACTTGGGTACAAAAGAAAGAATCGTTAGAATGGTAGAAGTGCAAGTGGAACCATCAGACCCACCAATGTTTAAACACAATTTGAATCCTAAAAGCTAATGGTTTGCTACATGTCACTGTCATGCACTCACCTCCACGACCCGTCACTGTAGAAGACCAACAAGAATGGAAGATTACATTATGCATATCTATTTTGAAGAATGTAAAAGGGTATATTGTACCACTTGATATACAGATTGCAGCTCATGGTAGAGGCGTTGAGGAAGACCAACTTTACAATAATATTGCAGAGCTTTCTGTATCTTTATACTACGTATATACAAGAACAAAAAGCCCGTGAAGCTGCATTTTTGATGTTTAAATTTCAGAAGGAATTGATGCTAAAAGACAAGGAAAGAAAAGAGAAAGAACTACTCTACTAGCCTTGTCTGAAAATGCATGTTTTGAAGGAATATCAGGTACCGAGCCTACAAGGGATATGATAGAACAGTTAAAGAGAGGGAAGATCCGTGAAAAGAGGCATAAAGAAAGAGAATATTAAAGGTTCAAGGTGCATATGTGGGGAATAGACGTGAAAAAAATCAAAAACCGAAACCGAAACAAAAAAAACCGAAAACCGTAACCGGTCAAAACCGGGTTAGACCAAAACCGATTCTATTTTTGGCCAAACCGCTGGTTCCCAACCGGTTTGCCATTTCAAAATTTTGACCGGTTTGGATCGGTTTTTTAGGGACCGGTTTTTAATAACCGGTTCCTAACCGGTTTTTAGTGGAAATTGTTCAAAATTTTGAATTCTGAATTTCAAACCGGTGGGGAGCGGGGAGGAGTGTTTTTTTGAATTTTTGGGTGTAATATTTACCATTTTGCCGTTGTATGTTTAGTATAAATAGAGAGGTTGTGCGTTGGTTGAATTAAAACTTTCACATAAGCAAAAACACTCTAAAAATCAAAACCAAAACTATTTCACTAATGGCAACTCAATCTAGTTCAACTACCACCGGTGTTGGTTCTTCAAGTGCACCGACGATTATTGAAGTTTTACCTTGCTCCCAAAACCTTGCTATTTGGCAAAACTTCAACCTCGTCAAGATGTCAGATGACACGACCAAGGCTCAATGTAAGCTTTGCTTTCATTTTTTGTCGGCGTTATCCAACTCGACGTGGAAGGCTCATATCAACAACAAGTATTGTGAAACACTCAAGTTGGTTCTGGAAGCGAGTCAATCGTCTATGGCTCAAGATGGGGGTATTTTTGTATATAATCCGGATGTTGTTCGTGAATAATTCGCCGGTTTGGTGATTCAAGAAGCCTTGCCGCTCAACCACTTTGACAACCCTCGATTGACGATGGTGTTTCAAAACCATCTTCAACCAAAGTATAATCATGTAAGTCGTACTACTCTTAAACGCGATGCGATGAAACTATGGAAAACGGTCAAACAACAATTAATTGACGTTTTTTTAAAATTTAAATGCTAGTGTAAACATAACAACGGATGTTTGGTACGCTCTTCATGGTTTTCCCGGTTCGTACCTTTGTGTTACCGCACATTGGATTGATCCCGAAACTTGCCAAATGATGAAGCGTACCATTGCGTTTGAATACTTTCCGGTTTCTCACACGGGAGTTGCTTTATTCACGATGTTGAAAAAAGTGTTCATCAAATTTCATTTGGAAGAAAAAAAAATTCAATTACGTTGGATAATTCAAGTAATAATACAAAAGCCATTGGTAAACTACAATTAAAATACGGTCCACCTTTGGACGACATATTTTATCATAGTGGATGTGTTGCACACATTATTAACTTGGTTGCGCAAGACGGATTAGTGATGCTCCTGATAGATCACATGAAAGAATCTTTTAAAACAATGTTAAAAGATATATTTAAATCGGGTACTAAAACATATGTTGGTTATATTTAGTTGTGTAAACAAGCGGGAAAACGTTGTTTATCACATAATTGGGACGTTTCGACAAGATAGAATTTCACTTATCATATGTTCGAATGTGGTCTAAACAAAAAGTGACTTTACAATGTTTTCATGACACTTTGTCCAAAGCTGGTAAGTGTTGTCCATTTCTGGTTGAACGTTGAGAAACTATTGAAAATCTAACCCGATTACTTGAAGTTTTTAACAATGCCACGGAAATATTGTTAGGAGTTTATTATCCAACATCTTCATTGGTACTCCAACAAATATTCTTTATGTGTACAAAACTAACCGAATTTGAATTTAATGGTGATATATATTCAAGTATGGTTGCACCAATGAAAACAAAGCTTAGGAAATATTTGAAAAAATGCCATCGATAATTACTTGTGCGACCGCTTTGAATTTATGTTTTAATGTAAGCGGAGTAGAGTTACTTATCGAGCTGATTACAACTGATTTGGAGTGTTTTCACGATGACCTTGCAACTAAGGAAAAAAGAACGGTTCAACAAATCTTTGGAAGGTTTGTGGAATATTTATTTTCTGAAATATGGTAACCCAAATCATTTAACGAGTTCAGCTTCTTCATCGAGGTCGAATTCAGGGAATCCGATGTCTCAATTGCTACATCGGTTAAGAGAAAATTCCAACAAACGGGTAAAGAATAATCGTTTAGCGAACAAGAATATGAGAGATATGCCACAACCGATTTTATCTCTCATATTCCCACCGAACAGTTTGCAAGTTTTGTTGTTTTGGGTTTTTGGAAAGCAAACCAAACTCAATTTTCAGTTCTATCACGAATGGCCCAAGATATACTAAGTGTACAAGCTACTGCGGTAGCTTCCGAATCGGCTTTTTCAACAAGTGGAAGGGTATTATCAATCCGAAGAACAAGACTCACACCGACGTCTTTGGAGATGTGTATTTGTTTGAAGGATCACTTGGATGCAACCGATCAAATACAACACACCTTAAATCTTGAAAACGCCCTAGACTTTGAAGAATGGATATTCGATGAAGAGGTTTTAGCGAATGAAGCGATATCACTTCCGATGAAGAAATCGCACTAGATGACGCTGCTAGCGAAGCTAGGTCCAACGGATCCGAAGATGAAATCACTTCCGATTAGCTTTCTGAATTCCGATGTATTATGTTTGATGTATTTTCTTTCGGATGTATAATGTGTTGTATTAAATAAAAGTTGAAGTTTATTGAGTTTATTTTGTAAGAAACGATGAAAAACGAAAAAATAAAAATAAAAACCAAAAACCGGTTAACCGGCAAAAACCAGTTTCAAACAGGTCCCAAACCGGTTTCCACCGGTTGGGTTTTTTCCCACCGGTACCGATTAACCGGTCCAACCGGTTTTCCGGAGGGTTGACCAAAAACCGGTTACAATTTGACCGGTTGGGAAACATGTGCATGTCTAGTGGGGGAAAGATTAGTGAAAAAGTTGCACTTGGTAAGATATCTGCAGGTGCATCATGCAGGGGAGAAGTCATGTATGATCAATCTGACAATAAATGTGTATAGGGTATATATTTATCTTTATTAGCAATCACTGGCGGTATAAAAGTTTTTAACACAAGGCCTATTACATATACACACAATAGAAATGAGTATAACAACGCAAACATAAAAAATATGAGCCAATAGACAAATCAGAAAAAAGAGTTGTACTTTAACAAGGTAAGAATTTGTCAACCACATATAAATGAACACCTTTCATATTGTAGCCTTCAAGCAACAACCCACGGCATCCAGGTACAAGCCACAGCAGCCATAAAATCCGTCAAAGCGGCCCACGTCCCACGAACTTTTATATCTAGCATTTACCTTCTTACCGAATGTCCCGTACTTCTTTTTGGTTGTCTCAAAGCACAACGATGAGGTTATGTCATGAATATTACCATTATACATCGTATAGATGCCATGGGTCCCGGATATCCCGATCAGTTCTTCATCAGCATCAAAGTTAATCTATGAAAAACAAAATTGCATGTCATGCCGTTGAAACTTCAAAAAGAAAACCATATATGAAATGGTTTTGCTGACACATGTAATGGCGTACGTATTAATGATCTAATATCAAAAAATGAGTTTAATCAATACTATTACTAGTATTATACGTATTTATTAGTGATCTCAAAATTGCAACCAAGGCTGGACTAGATCACTCTTTTCTCTCAAGCTGTATACAATGTCAAAATAACTCTAGTTGGTTCATGTGTAGATAGAGATAGGAGTTGTTCACCTGAGACATTTTACTCCTATGTGGGACATAATCGTCAGAACCATATTTTTGAGAAGAATGCAACAAACCATTGGAATCTTCTACCGTGAAAGTGAGCGAATGAATCCATATATCGTGATATATGGTTATCTTTCTTAGCTTTTGATTGCTCTCAAGCTTGAACGTAAATGGATTTCCACCATACCCTGCCCATAACTTGGTTCTTGTAACCTAGAAACGAATTAGATAAGTTTTTCCATTATATAAAATTTTAAAACATAGTTAGATCATAACATAATCGATATCTGATTTCAAGAAGTTGATTACTTACGGTTTGAGGTTCTAACTCGGTTGTTCGTGCATCCTAGCATCAATTATAACAAAGTTTATGATTGTAAGTTTAGATTTTTAAACGATCACAACAAATTTACTAAATGATTACATATAATTATATATAGCTTACTAGTTGATGTTCTAATGCGATTTTTAGTTTTCTGACAATCAATCCCATTGTTGGGCGTTGTTTTCGATCTTTCTTCAAGCATCTGAAAGCAATTTTAGTGAATTTTCTGTAGGACCTCTGGTTCATTTGCTTTTGAAGATCGGGCCAGACGACTTGCATTAAATTGTTGTCCCTATCACAACGTTCCACCAAGTGAAATAGAGATCTGCGCTCCTCTTCATATTCCATCATCATTGCGAGCCTACCACACAAGACTTCAAATAGTACAATCCCAAAAGAATAGACGTCAGATTCTTTTGTTAGTACGCCCGTCTCTGCATATTGTGGGTCAAGATAGCTGAATGTGCCACAAGCAGTCGTGACAATAAAAGTGAATTGTTGATTTTTGAGACCTTCTTTAGATAATCCGAAATCTGAAATCTTTGCTTCCCAATTTGCATCTAACAATATGTTAGAACTTTTTATATCGCGGTGTATCACTCTGTGCCCTTCACCAACATCGCTATGAAGATAATCAAGTCCATGAGCGGCACCAAGACATATTCGAAGACGTTGCTCCCATGTGAGGTCTGTGGATGCGAGATGGTTGTCAAGGCTTCCATTATCCTCATGCTTATAAACAAGAATTTTCTCGCCACCTTCGTCAGAGAATCCAACGAGAGTGACGAGGTTATCATGTTTGTATTTAACAAGCATAACAATCTCCTTCAAGAACTCATTTTGTCCTTGTCCGCTCGTGTTATTAGAATCTAACCGCTTTACAGCGACCATGGTACCAGAGGGCTGGAGTTGACCTTTATAGACCGCTCCGAATCCACCCTGCCCTATGTAATTTTCCCTGGAGAAGTTGTTGGTGGCTGATATGATGTCATCTAATGGAAGTTTTAGTTGGCTTAGTTCTGGAATTTTAGACATTATATGAGATCTTTGCTTTTTGTTTTGAAGGCGGGCATTTATCAAATGAAGTATGAAATAAAGTGACAACTTAATTTCCATCACCCTTTGGTCTCTTATAAAATCAACCCCTAGAACATGCAACTAGCATTTGTTTAAGATATCGACACATCATGAAGTTTGAAATAAAAGATGGCATGTAAAAGTTAATTATCATCATTCGATTCCTTGAACATGTTGATCCGTATAAAAACTGGTGTCACTATCATTCGATTCTTTATATATGTCAACTAAGTTCCTTTACAGTATATACTCATTGTCTTATCATTACAATATTATACAAGTTCTATATGTCATACTCCCTCCGTCCCATATTAAGTGTCTACAATAGAATCTTTTAAGTATTTTTTTATCAACTTTGACCATAAATATTTTTGTTTGTGTTATATAATATTGAACGAAAATTCTACCAACGAAAAATATATTCAAAACTCTATCCATTCATATATCTTGCATCAAGTATCATATAACGTAAGAAGAAATCATTAAGGTTAAAGTTGAAGAAAAAAAACTTTGAAAAAGTCAATTGGACACTTAATGTGGGACGAATGTAGTATTACTGAGATTAGTCAATAACGGAGTACTAGATTACAAGAAACTATTCTCTCACAAAAGTTGACTAACCAAATCACACACATAACCGATTTTACTCTAAAAACAGAAAAAACTATAACGAAGACCATTATTTGTACACGTACAACAAATCTTTTATATCTTTGAAAAATAACAGAATTACACAATGAAATATATCTACCAAATAAAATCCAAAACATATTATTCTCAATTCTCCATATAGATCCATAAAACTATATACTCAATCATCTTAACTCTTGTCTGCTCGTACATGCTTATTTACCATGATGTCACGACTCACGAGTCACGAGACATAGGGTCTCAGCTGATTAAGTGATTAATACATAGAGTTTCACCTTTTTGACAATCTTATCTTTGTGGTTGATTGAATTAAAATATCTCCTTGTGAAACTCAAACGTGGTACCACTAACGTGGGTAAAGTCCGCAGCAAGATGTTTCAACTCTGTTGCTAGTACCGGCAATCCACAATAAAATACTCCTGCAAAAATTTAAGCCACAAATGTTAGGAAAATAATAACCAAATTAATTTTACATATATATGATGATTGATGAGTGTGTGTGTGTGTGTGTATATATATATATATATATATATATATATATATATATATACAAGCATTAAAGCGTACGGCCTAATGTTCTTATATAAGTAAACGTATAGATATAAAACAATGGAACTTAATTACGTACCAATATGTTGGCCGCTATGAGAAGCAGCGATGTCCTTAAAAACATTACGCCATTTCGGCCTAGCAAAATGAGTTTTGAATCCAATACCCGCCACAACATCAACACCTTTCTTAGCATGAGTTATTGTTTGAAGCATAGTAATAAAAGCAGACCGAACATCACCTTCTTCATAAACACTTGTACAATAATTATGCATCTCAATCACATTACCATGATCCGTTTCCGCAACTTCATTCATTACCTCTCTAAACCAGTCAAAAGAGTCTTGTTCTCTTGTGACCCAATAAAAATAAGCTCGTTTTGTCTTAAAGTTAACGGCATTTTTCTTGGATAGTGGCGATAATGAGGTGTTGCCACCACTTTCTAAGGCTTCCTCTTCCTTTTGTTTGGCTTTCATGTTATTAACAATGTCTTTGACGATACTGATCATAGGGGTTGCTCCGATCCCTAACCCAACTAGCAAAACTACGTCGTATTTTTTGTAGTCTTCTGCTGGTGCTCCATATGGCCCGTCAATTCGGACTTTAGGGATCCTATCGATTAATTTGATAAAAAGAATAAGTTGGGAATGATACATGCTGGATTTGGAAATATGACCATAGATTGTCATCTAATTTTTTTCCAGGTTTTAGGGCTTCTTTAAGTGCTTGCTATTATTTGCGGTTGGATACATATATACTTAAATTTTACACGTGTATTTTTTTTTAAGCAAGGTTGTCGGTTCAACTTTCGTTGAAGACATTTATGAGATAGATGGCATAGGTGTAAAGCATCTCATATAAACATAAAACAAATAAAAAAAAAGAATATATCTGACACAAAAACTTACTTGAGGATTTCTCCATGGTTATCAGCTCTCAAGTATTCCCTTTTGCCATTTGCAGA
>BQNB010068241.1:0-33908 GCA_026074375.1 Tanacetum coccineum
AGACAAACCAATTAAGCTAGACTAACTCTAAATAAGCAAATTCAGCAAGCAATTAAACTAAGTTAAGCTGGAGAAACTCAGCAGTACTAACAACAGTATTAGCAGTTTTAACTAACAGTACTAACTTGGAGTTAGTACTGCTAGCTTTGAGTTAGTACCGCTAGCTTTAACAAAACACAATGAAACAAGAAATAAGCAAATAAGCTAAAAAACTACAAACTGATAAACTATTGAAATTACTTTGAAAAGGCAAACAAGCTTAAATAATCTCTACTAAAGACAGTAAACGAAAATGGTTTAATCTACTCTAAAAAGCTAAGCAAATCTTAAACAAGCAGAAATAATAAGCCGATAAGCTAAAATGAACTAACAGTACTAATAGTTTTAACTACCAGTACTAACTTAGAATTACTACTGCTAGCTTTGAGTTAGTACTGCTAGTTGAAAATTCCAAAAGAGAACTAGCAGTACTAACTATGAGTTAGTACTGCTAGTTGAAAATACCCCTGAAAGTTTTCAAAAATCATTTTTTTTCTTCTTAATTCAAGCTGATTTGATCCTAATTTATTAAAAACAGATTATCAAATAACAAAATAAGGCACTTATAAGCAGGTTTTAATCAATAATAAGCACTTAAATAAGCTAAATCAATCTAACAGTTTTAACTCATAACTAACAATACTAACTAAGAAATGTGCACAAGCTATTTTTAAACTAACAACTAAGCAAGATAAGCACTAAACATCATGATAAAGCATAAATAAGCAAATATAGGTAACAAATAAGCACTATAAGCAGTTCTACAGTAAATAAGAAAAATAAGAAAAATAAAAACTTACAACTCCCTTGCTCAAAACAGGGTTAAACAAAGAGTCTACAAGCTCTAGCTTGTATAAAACAAGCTAGTAGTGTCCATAAGCCCATCCAGAACTGGCTTATCATCCATAAGCTGTGGTATATTTGAGTGTGGAATTTTTTATTTTGATTTTTTCTTAACTAATTAACTTCTTAAGTTTACTTAATTAAAGCAGCTTATAAATAAGCTGTATTGAGAGCTTTTTGAACACAAAACAACACAGTTAGGAAGCTTAACACTTGGAATTGTAAATTGACTTAAAACCTCAAATTTGCATTAAAACTTGAAAGTGTTACAAAGCTAAAAGTAAAAGCTATAAAAAAACTAAAAATAAGCTAAGTTATATTAAAAATTAAGCTAAGATAATCTAAGATGCTAAGATTCGATGCCTCCAAGGCTTACAAAAGGCTCTATTTATAGCCGAAGTCTTTTCTTCTTGGACTTGCAGCTTGTGTTTTCTTTGTGAGAGACTTCCATGGTGTTTTTGTTGTGTGAAGGACTTGATAAAAGTAATCTCAGCCATTCAATATTCTTTTGCTTCTTTTTAGGTCAATCTAGCCATCGAAGATACTTGGAAATGGTGAGGGATTGCCAACATGGCAATTATAAAGCTGGGGGGAGATAGTGGAGGAGGGGGCGATGTCTTACCCAAGAGGTTGTAGAGGTTGCAGGGTAAAAGGGTGGGAAGACACCCGTGAGTTGTTCTTGGGTTTATTGCCCTTTTATGATACAACTTTAGGGGTTTAGCAGAACTGGCCCCTAAAGTTATACTTCACCCGGAATGCAATTTCAGCCCTTGTCTTTTATTCTCGTAATACAACTTGAGGTTTGGCAATATTAGTCCCTCAAGTTCTTCATTTGACTTTAGACTTTTTTAGGGTTGACTTTCCTGTTGACTTTTTGACTTTGGCTTCGATTTGACTTTGTCTTTTCCATCCCGTGCTTGGTTTTTTTGTTTTTGGCTTTGTTTTTGTCCTTTGTGTGATATCCGTTTCCTGCACAATTCAAATGCAAAACATACAAATACAATGTATTTTTGGTACGTTTTTAGTCATTTAAGCTTGTTTTTAATGGAGAAAGGTATGTGTAATTAAGCACATACCACCCTCCTTTCTTCTCTAACTTCTTGACTCTCTTCTTTAAACTTGTAATCTCTTGAGATTGAACAGTCTTTGTGTTTTTCAGGTCAAGCACTCTTTGTTGCAATTTGGTACAAAAATCCATCAATTCCTTAAGTTGCATACTAGGCTCCTCATTGACAGCCTCATCTGTTATATTTGTAAGATCACTAGGAATACTAGACTGAGGTACTTGAGTGTCCTTCTCCTTAGGCCTCCTTGATTTTTGTTTTCTTTGGGGTTAAGATGATGATGTTTGAGAAATGATGGGTGTGTGATGAGGATCAGTTGGCATTGCTGAACCTTCACCCTGTTCTTGTTGAGCTTGTACCATCATGGTTGGAAATAAGGGTGTTTCTCTTCGAGAAAAGTCTTTTCCTTGCCTTCTTATGTTAGCAAAAATCTTCTTTGTGTATGAGGGTGGAATATAAAACCTGTTATGAGTTGCCATCCCTTCTAGTTGATTATTTAAAAATACTTGTACAAACCTTAGATACATCAAGAATTTACTAGTATTATCCAAGTTCTTCACCATGCTTTCAAAAATATATTTGGAAAAGTTAAACTGTTGGTTTGTTGCTAAATAGATAATTGCAAAGGACATAGTGCTACTAAATTCATTCCATGCAGTAGTTTTAGCACTTAGGCATTGCAAAATAGTATGAATAAGGAATTTCCATTAGGGAGAGAAGAATGCCTTATAGAAAGTAAGCTTTTGTGAAAGTTTTTCATACCCCATGAGTGTAAGCTGTTTAAAAATTGTAGCATTTGGCAGAAAATCAACACCATCAGCATCTTCTAGTTGAAGATCTCTTCTTACATATGCTTCAGTAACAACAATCTTCTTCCCATCTACTAGGGCTTGTAACTGAACTTCCCCATTAACCGTTTTCGCCTTAACAGTAGACCAAAACTGTTCAATACATGATGTATATATAGTAGGATTGACGGTTAAAGCATACTTTATAGAACTTGCATTCAGAAAATCCACTATCTACTCAAATCCTTCACTTTCAGTAGATTTAGTCAAAAATGCAACTAAATTATGAGTATCAACAAATTGTAGGGTCATCATTATGTTGGATTTTGATGATAAATGAGGAAATTGAGTTAGGGTTTATGATTCGAGAGTATATGAAAGATTGAAATCGATAAAATGATTGAATGAAACCCTTAATCGAAGTGTTTATGAAACTACCCTTAACAGCATTAACGTTCACCAACAGTTGTAAGTTATGCCTAGCATCATTAACTTTTAACTAGAAGTAGTAAGTAACCCAGCAGTAGTAACTCGGCAGTAAATTAAGCCTAACAACATTAACTTACAACCATTAGTAGTAAGTTATGCCTAGCAACATTAACTTTCCCTAGTAGTAGTAAGTTTTTGCCTAGCAGCATTAACTTTGAATCACCAACATTAACTCCAATTCCTTTCTAATCAGCTTTTCCATTATCAAATTAATATTTTAGCTCACAAAATCTCTTTGTTTGTTTTTGATTTCTCTTAATTCTTTTAGCTCACAATTCTCTTTGTTTGTTTTTGCTATATTCAACTCTCTTTTTGTTTTTCATCTCACAAATTCTCTCAATTCTTTTACTTACCAAATAACTCTATCTATTTTTATCACACATCTCTCTTTCTGTTTTTCATCTCACAAATTCTCTCAGTTCTTTTACTCACCAAATCACTCTGTCTGTTTTTATCACACATCTCTCTTACTGTTTTTAATCTCACTAATTCTCTCTATTCTTTTACCTCATCATTTTCTTAATCATGACTTTAAAGATTGAGCATTCCAATACTGGCAATTAGATATTGAAATCTACTTACATCAAATGCTTTTGTAAGCAAATCTGCAACATTCTTGTTAGTATGAATCTTGATCATTTGAATTAGCTTCTTTTCATTGGAATCTCTGATAACGTGATGTCTAATCTCAACGTGCTTTGTTTTTTTAATGAAAAACAGGGTTCTTAACTATGCATATAGTACTCTCATTATTAATATAGATCTTTGTATGCATAAAGTTATACCCATTATCAAGCAATTGATTTTGAATCTAAAGTACTTGGCACAACAACTTAAAGCAGCTACATATTCAGCATCTGTTATGGAATTAGCAACTACAGTATGCTTCTTGCTGTAACATTCCGTATTTAAGGTCGCTATTTATTCCGAACTTTATTTCTATTTTCATTTTTTTAGCAAAGTCATTAATTTTACGTTTACCCGATTTAGTAAGAATTTCCTGTTCTTAGCTTTACGTGAGCTGTATTTAGAAATCTATTCCGTCTTCGTGTCTTAAGTGGTTTAATAATCTCATAATATTCCCCGATGATTATAATTTACACCATTTTCATTCTCCGTTGTGTTTCGCGTTTACGTAAATTTCCTGCTTAAAACTCGCGTTTTACCTTAAACCTTACCTTTATTTAACTTACACTTACACTACACTTTAAATTAAATACTTATAACTAACAATTAAAAAAAATATATTATTATCCTACATCCTAGCCCTAGGCCGGTTACCCTTTCCCACACACAAACACTTCACAACTTTTTTTTCTCATTTCTATAAAACACTCATTATTCCTCTTTTTCCAATACATGCAAATCTCTTCATTTTCACCTAGTTTCAAATATCTTCTTCTCTCTTTTTTGGCCTCCTTGCTGCCGATTTTAGCACCACCATCACCATCATCATACAAATTTATTCTCCTCATTTTTATCCTCTTAACATCACCCTAGAGTTGCTTGCCAAGTTTGGTAGTTTTTCTTGAAGTTTTGAAGAAGTTATTAAGGTTATCTCTTAATCTTTAATTTTTATTTTTATTTTAATCCATGAAAATGGAAGTTTGATTCTGGAAATACATGTTATATGATGTATGAGTTGTGTTTAAGAGCTAGGTATGGCATTGCAAGTGATGGGTTAGAGTTAGGATTGATGTTTGGATAGGTTTTAGAGTAAATAATAGGGACTTTTTGAAACAGTAGAAAAAACAGGTTATAGCAAATATATTTTGGCTTGGAGCCTATGATTAAATTACATTAATGGAAATATACATGTCTTAGCATCATAGGATAGTTGGATGCTCAACCAACTCCTCCGGATGAGGGAGATATGGTCAAAATACGAAAATAGGTCAAATCTGGACCTATGATTAGAAAACAAGTTAAACTCTACGTTTTTGCAATAAAATGTTAGTTTTTAAAGATTGGGTCAGTGGTAGACATCTTAAGGAAGCCATAGCCTTTGACCTCACCTTCATTACTATCATGGTTTGGGATTTATGGCCATTTTAGTAAAGGGTAAAAGTTTTGGAAACTTTCTGTTTTGGATAACCAAGGGTAAAACAGTCTTTTCACATGGTTACAAAACTTTGTAAATTATGAGACTTACATTTTTGGAAACTAGACACAAATATCTTTCCATGAGTGAAAGCCTCACATATAGAACATTTTTGAGCTAGGAGATATGAGTCCGGGAAGTCGAGTTAAAATCAGAAACTGAGTTTTTACGTCTAGTCTCAAAACTTAAAAATGTATAGTGCACCTTGGTAAAATAAAAATTAAAAGCCGAAACTTAGTAGATGTTCATTTGCCTCTAACACCAGGTCACAAGTCAATTTAGGGTTAAAAAGGACATGGGGAAGTTCTAGTGGAATGCCATGCTTATCTCGGAAACACATCTCAAGATCACATGTTTAACTTTTACGTATTGTTACTTTCTACGTACTAAGTCGCGTCACTCCTATAGGTTGTCGGTGATTGTTGGTGACCTCTCTCAATCTATATACTCAGCTTCTCGATCCTCATCGCTTATTTGACTTACAGTGAGTTCATAGCCTCGCTTTTCAAATATTTTTCTTAAACCCCACGAGGGAGATGCATGCTAGTTTTTATAAAACGAACACAAGTAGGTTTTTATCCTATGCTTGGACCCGTATGTGAATATATGTTGTTTCTTGAGTAGCTTTCGTCATAAGACCCCAATCGTGAGCCGTCAACTACCTATGATGGGTAGCCGCTCATACAATTAATATCGCTATGGGCTTGACAACCCGGTTCAGTTTTTGGGAAGTTTGAATCCGGAAAGTGAGCACTCCCAATGGACAGACATATTGTATGGAGATTTGAGTAGGTATCTGACAAAATACCTAGCCTGGGGGTGTTCTTGTATTTTTATTATTTGTTTATGGTATTAGTCAATGGGATCGGTGTCGCGAGCTCAATGCAACTGTTGGTTATTAGCTTGTCTGATCAACAAGTCTATATGATGCTTATGAATATTATAATGCTTGTGTTCAACCCTCTTTCTACTGTTTATTACTTATAAAACCTATGAATTCACTCAACCTCGTGTTGACTTTTTAGCATGTTTCATCTCAGGTAATTGAAGTCTGGAGACTTGGAGGCAATAAAGAGGAGGATTCGCGCTAACATTTTGTGCATTACTTTAGAAATCCATTCCTTAACAAAAACTTAATTTAGTTTGTTAAATTCAAACTTGCTTTATGTATGGTAACGATCTCTTGGGACTACGCTTTTGAACTCTGAACAATAATAATGGAATGGTTGTTTGTTTTAAAACGTCTCTTTGAGTCGTTCTTTATTTCTTGCGAATATTGTACTTTTATTTAACACCCAAATTGTTGGTTCTGCTGCGGATAAATTTGGGGGTGTTAAACTTGCACTGCCATGAAATCAATCTACACCCAAGAAAATGACAACCTCCTGTTGTAGACTTCATATCCAAGCTTGCTCCAGCATAATCACTATCAATGTATGATACCAAATCAAAAGGTAAATCTTTTAGATACAAAAGGCCTAATTTAGGTTGACCTTTTAGTAACTAAAAATTCTTTTCACAGCATGAAAATGTGACACTTTTGGGTTGACTTGGTATCTTGCACATGCACACACTGCAAACATAATATCAGATCTTGAAGAAGTAAGATACATCAATGAACCAATCATTGATCTATATAAATGAACATCCACTTCTTCACCATCTTCATCCTTGAGCAAATGCTTTTGAGTTTCCATAGGTGTGCTTGCTGTCTTGACATCAGTAAAACCAAATTTCTTCAAAATCTCAGTCACATACTTGTCTTGACTGATAAAAATCCCATCTTCCTTCTACTTTACTTACAGTCTTAAGAAGAATATGAGTTCACCCATAGAACTCATCTGAAACTTCTTATGCATCATCTTCTCAAACTTTGTGCATAATGACTTCTTTGTTGAGCCAAAAATAATATCATCTACATACACTTGAACTAACAGAATATCACCTTTGTCCCTTTTGATAAACAAAGTCTTGTCTATTTTTCCTCTCTGAAACCCATTGTCCAACAAATAAGTTGACAAGGTTTCATACCAAGCTCTGGGAGCTTGATGCATTCCATAAAGTGCCTTTTCTACTTTGTATACTCTATCAGGAAAGTCTGGATCTTCAAATCCTAGTGGTTGACAAACATAGACTTCCTCTTCAATCTTACCATAAAGAAAAGCACTCTTGACATCCATCTGGTACACCATAAATTCTTTAAATGAGGCATAGACTAAGAATAGCCTAATTGCTTCAATTCTGGAAACAGGGACAAAGACTTCATCATAGTCAATCCCTTCTTCTTGTGTGTACCCTTGAGCAAAACAATCTTGCTTTGTTCTTTATCACAATGCCTCTTTCATGCTTCTTGTTTTTGTAAACCCATTTAGTGCCTATGGGCCTTTTGCTATTTATTAAATCCACCAGGGTCTAAACTTCTTGTAGCTTGAATTGTAGAAGCTCTTCCTGCATAGCCTCTATCCAGCTTGGATCCTTTAATGCATGAATTACCTTTTTTGGTTCTTCTTGTGATAAAAAGCAAGCAAACAAGTAATTTTGAAAGTCTTTATGGTTTGTTCTTTGCTGAACATAACTAAACAAACCATGTTCTTTCAAATTCTTTGTCATTCTTCTTGTTTGAGGTGCTGAATTCAAGTCTCTAATAATTTGTTCAACTAGATGATCTTTGTGTATTCTTGTTGTTGGAATAGGACTGACAGGCATAAATGTATTCAAATTGTTCATGTCAGCCTCTGCACCAACATCTTCAGCATCATTATCTAAATAAACAATATCTTCTCATTCAGGCATATTTGGATCATTTGGAAGTTCATTCCTTGTTTTTGCACCAACAACATTAACTTCTATGCCAACAGCAGTAATAGTTGAACTAACAGCATTAACATTGTTAGTGCTATTTCCATCACTAGCAGTATTAACATTATTAGTGCTGTTAACATTATCATCCTCTTTCTCTTGATCATTACTTGAATCACCACCTTCTTTTCCTGGTTTTTCAGTAACCTTCTTTTCATTATCTCCTGAAGGTTTGAATCCAACATCAAGAGAATTCTTTGAATTTTGAGAGAATGGTAGATCAGCAGACCATAATGGTAGCAAAATATAATCTTTTCCAGGTACTGTCTCCATTCTAGCTTTACCTGCATCATCACATGCTTTTGTACCTGCATTACCATTATACTGATTTCCTGCAATAACTGGCTTATAATTCATTAATTTTGTTAGAACATCAATATCAAAAAGCCAATTTGGTCCACTTCCTGCAATATTAGGTGTATTCTTACTAAATTGGACATGCATGTTCTCTTCAACTATCCTTGTTCTATTGTTGAATACTCTAAATGCTTTACTATTGATTGAGTATCCAACAAAGAATCCTTCATCAGCCTTACCATCAAACTTGCCTAAGTGATCTATGATATTGAGAATTGTAACAGGATACCTAAATGGTCTCATAAATCATAAATCTAGTTTTCTACCAAGAAAAAGTTCATAAAGGGTCTTGTTATGAGGCTTAATTACTAATACCCTATTTTGCACATAGCAAACAGTATTAACTGCTTCAGCCTAAAAAGTAGTAGGTAGTTTAGAATCAGCTAGCATTGTCCTAGCAGCCTCAATTAGTGTTCTATTTTTTTCTCTTAGATACTCCATTTTGTTGAGGAGTTCTAGCTATACTAAATTCTCTCTTAATACTTTTTCTCTTACAAAACTGATTCATCTCCTTATTCTTGAACTCAATTCTATTGTCACACCTAATTACCTTAACCCTTTAATCTAATAGATTTTCTACTCCAGTTATAAAGGACTTAAGAATGCCACTAGTTTCATCCTTAGTAGCTAGAAAGAAAACCCAACTAAACCTACTGTAATCATCTGTGACAACTAGGCAATACATCTTTTTCATCAAGCTTTTTACAAATGGTGGACCAAACAAATCCATGTGCAACATATGTAAAGGTTGGCTGATTGAACTTACTATTTTGGACTTACAAGAAGCTCTATGTTTCTTTCCTTTTTGACAAGCAACACAAGTTTGATCATTTTCAAAAAGTTTTGAAGGTAAACCTCTTACAAGATTTCCCTTAACCAGCTTATTCATAGTTTTAAAATTTATGTGTCCTAGCCTTCTATGCCAAAGTTTAGATTCATCAGATGTGGCTTTTGCAAAGAGACAAGTTAGACCTCCTTTAGGAACAATATTCTTTAAATCAACACTATACATATTGTTCTTTCTAGGAACCTTAAGTAAAACATGACTTTCATCAGTTAACTTAAAGTTTAGAGATAAAAAAAATACATTCAGTGTCATTAAAGAGAACACTATTCTTTTTGTCACACATTTGTGAGACACTAAAGAGGTTAAAATGTAACTCTGTTACAAAATACACATTCTCAAAATCTAAATTACCAGTTTTGATTATACCTCTGCCTGTGATTTTCCCTCCTTTGGGGTTACCTCCAAAGGCAACAAATCCTCCATCAATTTCTTTAAATCAGTAAGATAGGACATGTTCCCTGTCATGTGCCTTGAACATCCACTGTCAATCACTCCTTGGTCCTGTAAATCCATTTGTGGATTGTCCTGCACATATGGTAAGAAAATTAGTCTCTTTTGGGGACCCAAGCCATCA
Source organism: Tanacetum coccineum (assembly GCA_026074375.1). Lineage (NCBI taxonomy): Eukaryota > Viridiplantae > Streptophyta > Magnoliopsida > Asterales > Asteraceae > Tanacetum > Tanacetum coccineum. The sequence goes on from BQNB010068241.1 coordinate 9,962, forward strand.
ATGACTTAGATATGCCTTATGCATCAATATAATTAGACCTTTTCAGAATGGTTGATGCATTGTTGTGTTTAGAAACATGGTATATTACTTTAGTCTTTGGTTTCCAAACCTAACAAGACGAGGCCTTAACAGCATTAACCTGGTTTCCCTTAACATCATTAAGTACTGCTTTTGACTTAGCAGTATTAACTACTGCTTTTGGCCTAGCAGTATTAACATTCTTACCACTAACGATATTAACCCTCTTATTAAAATTACTATTTTTAGTTGCTGTTTTGTTGTTAATGGACCTTCAAACAGTTGAATTTGCTTTATTAAAAACATTTGTCATTGGTCTTGAACTATTCACTGTTGTTCTTGGTTGAGCAGTATTAACTGGTCTAGCAGTAGTAAGTGATACTAGGCCGGACCTCATTAATACTACTTTTGGAACCATGTTTCTTTAAGGACTAGGGTGAGTCATTCTATCTAGAAAAATTATGGTGATTCACCCTTTGAGTATAGTTCCACACTGGTTTTACCATCTTTTTATTATTAAACTGTCTTTGATGGTTATCACAATTATACTGCAGGTGATCAAAACTTCCACACACATAACAAGCTATGTTAAACATCTCAAAATTACTTCCTAATATTTGAGACATCATGTTATTCTAATTTCTTTAGTTTCCTCTAGGGCTATGTGTGTTCAGCCTATTTTGATTACCTTGTTTGACAATTGTTTTCCTAGGAGATTTTACTTGCTCTTTAGATTTAACAAACTCTATTTTAGCAAAACTAGACTTAACTGTTTTCTTCTCTTTCTTAGCCTAAGGCGCATCTTCTTCCTCACTATCAAACACCCAATCCTCAATAATTAGAGCACCATTATTCTTCCTGTCAACCTTAGGTTTGTTTGTACTAGCCTTAGCTTCACTAGTCTTAACTACAGGCTTCTTAACTATAGGCTCATTTGCAAACTCTTTTATACCAGATAATGACAAATCATGTTTTGGAGGCAAAAAGTTTCCTGTATAGGGAGGTGGAACAACATTATACCCTAAACCTGTTTTGCATTTATCAACTATCTAACACTCTATTAGTTTGCTTAAGCTTTTAGATGAATTCTTAAGTTTTTCTATTGTTAGCTGAATTTCATCTTTTTGTTTTTGATCCAGTTCCAATTTTCTCCTAAGCTCTGTAATGGCTACTTCTTTTAAATAAATCTCACGTTTTAAGAGCTTGATATCTTCTTCATAAACAGACTTATTTTTCTTATAAACTAGAAGTTTTGCTTCTGCAGACTCTAAACCTATTTTATAAGTAATAACATTTATCTTAGATGTCCTTAAGTCTTTTAACAGTTGTTCATTTTGTTCTTTAAGAATTTTAACATTTTCCAAACAAGATGATGAATAGTTTGAATCAGTAGATACCTTAGAGTTAGAACTTGTAGAAGAGTAAGCCATGAGTGCAAAGTTAGTTAGACCTTCTTCTGCTTGATCACTCCAACCATAATCACCAAGACCATCACATGAGATTAAAGCATTAGAAGTAGTTGTCTCCACTGGCACACTTCTTGTGTTCTCCCTATTCCTGTATTATTGGTTCCTTGGAGCCCTGCACTCCCTTGCAAAGTGTCCCCTTTTGTGGTAGTTGTAACACTCCACCTTAGACTTATCAAACCCAATGGTTTCAGTACCATTCACAGTTTGCTTTCTTCCAGTGTTCTTTAAGAATCTCCTTGCCTTCATTGTTAGGATAGCCATCTGCCACCTTAAGTCCATCTCTTCTAAATCATCAGGATTAACTACAAGTCCTCATTATCAAGTTGTAGACTATTTGGTTGACTTGCAAAGAAAGCACAGATAACAACATCACTCAAGTTATCAATTGTTGTTGAGTTAACAACAGTAGCTTGAGTGCTAGCAGTTGTAACACCATGAGCAGTATTAACTGCTCCATTTGTACTGCTGGTGTTGTTTGAGGACATAAAGGCTACATTTTGTGTATTTGAGCTTAAGCTTGATGTCCCTTTGACCTCTGGTTCATAGATCTTCAAGTTGTTGTAAAGATCATCCAAGCTTAATGTATCTATCTTAGGCTTGTTCCTCCACACAATGGTATGTGTGTTCCATTCTGGTGACAGACTTCTTAAGAACTTCTGATTCACATCTTCTTGTGAGATACTTTCACCATGAATCTCCAACTGACTGATAAGCTTTTGAAGCCTATCAAAGGTTTGATCTAACACCTCTGAGCTAGATGCAGTAAAATTTTCATACTGCTGCTTTAGAAGATTCCTCTGAGTCTTTTTAGTAGCAGCATTCCCTCCAAACCTCTTCTCAACAGCCTGCAACAATGACTTGGCATCTTTGATGGAGTTAAACTTCAATTGATGTTCATTAGGGATGCCCATCAATAAAGTGCTTCTTGCCTTCAACTCTAACCTCCTTTGTGCCTTTTCTTCAGCAGTTGTAGGAGCAATTGTAGTCTTAACACCTTCAACAACTTTTGTTATTGGAGGTGCATTACCATTCTCTATGACTTCCCATAGAGAATAATCAATCATCTGGATGTACTGTTCCATCCTCATCCTCCAAAGCTCATACTCACCTGGTTTGAGCATAGGCACTTTTGATGCAGCCACCATATGTACTGAGTCTTGATCCATGTCTTCTTAGCAAAGTTTCTCAAAGCAACAAGCTCTGATACCACTTGTTGATCCCAGTTAACTTCTAATGATCGAATTCCTTAAGCTTGTTTAAGGTTTAGTTATGCTAGATAAATCTAACACAACTTAGTTTAAGAAACTTTGTTTGATAATACTAAAGATTATGCGGAATCTAATCTTTAATATAAGAAGAATTCTTCAGTAACACAAAACAATATAATTTCAACAATAAAAGCTCCAATATTATTATTACAAATAATACGAATACTCTCCTAGTATTAGGGTTACAAAACCTTGAAGCTATGAATTATACGACTAAGATACATAAAACTCTATGCCCTAGGACCTCCTTTTATACACCAAGGAGTCCTAGTCGATTTACAATATATTACTAAAACTTAGATTATTCTCAAAGATCTATTCTATAAATAACAATCCTTATCTCATAAGTAATCTTGATCTTCAAGCAATCTTTATCTTTCAGCAGTTGTAATCTTTCAGCAGTTGTAACTTTCAGCAGTTGTAACTTTGTACCAGCAGCATTAACTCTTAACAAGCAGTAGTAACTTATACACCAGCAACATTAACTGTGTACAAGCAGTAGTAACTACTTAGAATATTTTCTTCAATCTTCACCAGCAGTACTAACTTTACTCTAGCAGTACTAACATATACTAGCAGTAGTAACTAGCAGTACTAATATACACTAGTAGTACTAAGTTACACTAGCAGTAGTAACTATGAACTAGCAGTACTAACTACTTAGAATATTTTCTTTAGAGTTAATGAACAGCACTAAGTTTTACTTAGCAGCAGTAACATAAACCTTGGCAGTAGTAACTTCAAGAACATCATGAAGACTTTTAATCCCAACAATCCTCCCCTAAACTTGATATTCTTCTTCAAAATCTCAAGTTTCTTCATTGAAAGCTTCATTAATCACCAGGAGGATGCTTCCAAACACTTCATTGATTCTTTAGCCGTTTTGTTAGAAGTTTAAGAAGCTGATATGCCATTTCATTAAGATGATCATATTGAAGCTTCTTGTTCAGCATATCTATAATTGTAGCAGGTGTAAGGGGATATCTCTTCTCTACCAACATATGAATGTACACATTTTTCTTCCTTAATGAATTAACTTTACAAGAATCATATAGCTTCCAATCCATTACACTGTAATTATCTTGATTTTTCCATATTTGATCCTCAACATGTGGTTCAAACATTGTCTTCAAATCACCATATAAAATCAAATCCAAGTCCTCCACTGGTCTTGTTAATCCATACTTAGCTTTTACCAATTTGTACAAAGTTTCCAAGTCTTCCCTGTCAAAACTTTTAAGCATAAGACTAAAGACTCTGTACATCTTTGAACTTCCATCAGCTCTTATTATCTGATAATAGCTTTTATTTCCTTCTTTATGGATCTTCTAGCCAACAATGCTTGGAGGCTTAGTTTCTAAAGGAATAGCATCAATTGCTACTTCCTTTTTATCAGGAACAACTTCTATCAGTCTTTGAAGCTCTGTTGTTTCATTATCCTCATCCACCTTTTGCTTCTTAATATTTTCTTGTTCCAGCTCAGTGCATGCTCTCTTTGAACTGCTCTCTTGTGCTATCTCTGCTTCAGCTCTTACTTTACTACCTTCCACCAATTCTGTATCCATATTTACAAATGTGTTTACCCTTTTCATAGCTTTGTCAAATAACTTCTGAATATCATCAAAGCTTTTGTTCTTTAACTGATTATGCTTGTATCTAGCCATGTTTTTCAGATAAGTAGACATTGTATTTCTCTTTTGAGCTTTAGTTGGTGGTGTGTTCCTCTTTTCTTTTGCTCTTATTGCTGCAAAGTGTTTCTTTCTTGCTTATAAGAGTTGTACAAACAACTTGGACTTCTCTTCAATACTTAACTTCTCTTGTTCTTCTACTTGCATTTGTTAAGCCATTTGATAATCAGCATCTATCATTGCTTGTACATTATCTCATGAAACAATGTTGGCTTCTTCAATTTGTTGAGCTTTTTCTCTAGCAAGCCTTTCTTCTTCTTCTTCTTCTTCTTCTTTAGCTTGTAGCTTGAAGGAAAGTTCTTCATCAAGAATCAATTGATCTTTCTTTGATAATTTCTTTAAAGGTTCTGGTTTAACCATTTTGCCTTTACCTTTATCCTGAACATTGAGTTGTGATGGTTATTGTGAAGAAACTGTTGGTGTAGTTGCTTGCTCCTCTTCATGAATAACAAGCCCTTTAGCCTTGGGTCTTGTGCTAGCAGCTGTAACTGTTATAGCAGCAGTTGTTGTAATTGTACCCTGCTTTGGTTATTGTAACATAACCTTGTCAGCCTTGGGTTTTACACTTTTCAAAACTGCAAGTGCTTTAGCTAAAGTAACTTCATCAACACTTAAGTTCACATCTTTAGAAGCAACTTCAGTTTCAACAATCACCTCATCACCTTCAAGATCATTTACCCTAAACATATCTTCATCTCTGTGAACGTTGACTAGATAAATGTCTTCATTAGCATCAGTATCATCAATCCTTCCCTGTTTGGATGCATCATCCTCACCCAAACCTTCTTTATCAGAGGATTCCACTCTTTTAGACAAACCAATTTTTATAATCTTTTAAGCCTATGAGTTCTTGATCCTCCTTTCTTCTCTAGTCTCTTGACCCTCCTTTTCAAACTTGTAATCTCCTGAGCTTGAGAGGTCTTAGTTTTCTCCAGATCAATAACTCTATTATGTAAGTTGGTACATAATTCCATCAATTCCTTTAGTTTCAATCTATCCTCATCACTTCGAGGTGTGTTAACTCCTGCGAGCAGTGAATCATTGGAAGTTTTAGATACATTCTCAAACTCAATTTGAGCAATAGTATCCCATATGGTTTCTTGGCACCTAGGACCACTACCTAAACTAGTTCCTAAGGAACTTGGTTCATTAAGTATTGCCATGGATTAGGTCTTATTTATGTTACCCCTATCCTTCTCTGCATCTAAGCCAGTAGCAGTAGTGGCAACCCTTTCCAAAATATCATCCATCTCCTTATTGACAGCATCATCTGCTACATTGGTTGTAAGACCACTAGGCTGAGGTACCTCAGTGTCCTTTCTCTTTGACCTTCTTGATCTTTGTTTCTTTTGAGGTTGAGATGTTGATGGTTGAATAATAGTGGGTGTGTGATGGGGATCAGTTGGATTTGTTGAACCTTTACCCATTTCTTCTTGAGCATGTACCATTATTGTTGGAAATAAGGGTGTTTCTCTTCCAGAAAAGCCTTTTCCTACCCTTCTCATGTTTCTAAAAATCTTCTTAGTGTGAGAGGGTGTAACATAAATCCTTTTATGATTTGACATTCATTCCAGTTGTTTCTCTAAAAACACTTGTACAAATCTTGGATACATCAAGAATTTACCAGACACATTCTCCAAGTTCTTCATCATACTTTCAAAAATGTATTTTGAAAAGTTGAACTTCTGGTTTGTAGCTAAACAAATAATTGCAGAAGCCATAGTGCTACTAAATTTATTCCATGTAGTAGTCTTAGCACTTAGGCATTGCAAAATGGTATGAACAAGGAATTTCCATTCAGGAGAAAAGAATACCTTATAGAATGTAAGCTTCTGTGAAAGTTTTTCTTACACTATCCTTGTAAGTTCTTCAAAAATGGTAGCATTTGGCAAGTAATCCGTACCTTCCTCATCATTCAGTTGAAGATCACGTCTAACAGATGCTTTAGTAATGATTATCTTCTTCCTATCCACTAGGGCTTGTAACTATACTTCCCCATTGACAGTTTTCACCTTGACAGTAGCCCGGAATTGTTCAATGCACGAAGTATATATAGTAGGATTTATCGTTAGTGCATACCTTATAGGGTTTGCATTCTGGAATATCCACTATCTGCTCAAACCCATCACTTTTAGCGGGTTTAGACAAAAACGCGACCAAATTGTAAGTATCAGCAAACTGTAGGGTCGTCATTGTGTTGGGTTTTGATGATGAATGATGAAATTGATTTAGGGTTTGTTATTAGAGTGTATATGATTGAATGAAATCGATTAAATGAGTGATTGAAACCCTTAATCGAAGTATTTATGAAAATACCCTCAACAACATTAATGTTCACCGGCAGTTGTAAGTTTATGCCTAGCAGCATTACCTTCCAACAGCAGTAGTAAGTTTATGCCTAGCAGCATTAACTTATGCCTAACAGCATTAAGTTATGCAAGCAGTATTAACTTATGCCTAGCAGCATTAAGTTATGCCTAGCAGCATTAACTTTTAGTCACCAGCATTAACTCCAATTCTATTCCAAACACTCTGTCTGTTTTTAATATATTCAACTCTCTTTCTGTTTTTCAACTCACCACTTCTCTCAATTCTTTTACTCACCAAAACTCTCTGTCTGTTTTTATTTCACACAGCTCTCTTTCTATTTTTATTCTCACCAACTCTCTCAATTCTTTTACTCACCAAATTACTCTGTCTGTTTTTACACATCACTCTTTCTGTTTTTATTCTCACCAACTCTCTCAATTCTTTTTCTCATAATTTTCACAATGTTAATTATACCAACAGTATTAAGTATAACTAACAGCATTAACTTAGCAGTATTAAGTATAACTAGCAGCACTAATTATACTTAACATCAGAAACTTTTAATAACATAAATAACAGTACTAATTCATACAAAACTCTACAAAAACATAAAGAGATAAAAGATTTTAAGGATTTAGCATTCCAATACTAGCAATCAAATATTGAAACCTACTTACATCAAAAGCATTTATAAGTAAATCTACAACATTCTTGTCAGTATGGATTTTAACCATTTGAATCAACTTCTTTTCATTATAATCCCTAATAAAGTGATGTCTAATCTCCATATGATTTGTTTTTTTAATGAAAAACAAGATTTTTAATTATGCAAATAGTACTGTTATTATCAATAAAGATTTTGGTATGCAAGAAATTGTACCCATAATCAAGTAATTAATTCTGAATCCAAAGCACTTGTCCACATCAACTTGAAGCGGCTACATATTCAGCTTTTGTTGCGGAATTTGCAACCACAGTCTGTTTCTTGCATTGCCATGATATTATTTTACTTCCAAGGAATTGACAACCTCCTGTTGTGGACTTTCTATCCAAGCTTGCTCCAGCATAATCACTATCAGTGTATGCTACAAAATCAAAAGGTGAATCTTTTAGATACCAAAAGCCCAATTTAGGTTGACCTTTTAAGAATCTAAAAATTCTTTTCACAACATAAAGATGTGACACTTTTGGGTTGACTTGGTATCTTGCACAGGCACACACTACAAACATAATATCAGGTCTTGAAGAAGTAAGATACATCAATGAACCAATCAATGATCTATATAAATAAACATCCACTTCTTCACCATCTTTATCCTTGAGCAAAAGCTATTGAGTTTCCATAGGTGTGCTTGCTGTCTTGACATAAGTAAAACCAAATTACTTCAAAATCTCAGTCACATACTTATCTTGACTAATAAAAATCCCATCCTCCTTCTGCTTTACTTGCAGTCCTAAGAAGAATGTGAGTTCACCCATAGAACTCATCTAAAACTTCTTATGCATCATCTTCTCAAACTCAGTGCATAATGACTTCTTTGTAGAGCCAAAAATGATATCATCTACATACACTTGAACTAATAGAATATCACCTTTGTCCCTTCTGATGAATAAGGTCTTGTTAATTTTCCCTCTTTGAAACCTATTATTCAACAGATATGTTGACAAGGTTTCATACCAGGCTCTAGGAGCTTGATGTAGTCCATACAATACTTTTTCAACCTTATATACTTTATCAGGAAAGTATGGATCTTCAAATCCTGGTGGTTGACAAATATAGACTTCCACTTCAATCTTACCATAAAGAAAAGCACTCGTGGCATCCATCTGGTACACCATAAAGTCTTTAAATGAGGCATAGGCTAAAAATAGCCTAATTGCTTCAATTCTTGCAACAAGGGCAAAGACCTCATCATAGTCAATCCCTTCTTCTTGTGTGTACCCTTGAGCAACCAATCTTAGTTTATTTTTAATCATAATTCCTCTTTCATCCTTTTTATTCCAAAAGACCCATTTAGTGCCTATGGGCCTTTTGCCATTAGGTAAATCCACTAAGGTCTAAACCTTTTGTAATTTAAATTGTAGATGCTCATCCTGCATAGCTTATATCCAGCTTGGATCCTGTAATGCTTGATTACCTTCTTAGGTTCTACTTGTGATAAGAAGCAGGCAAACAAGCAATTTTGAAAGTCTTTATGGTTTGTTCTTTGCTAAACTAAACTAAACAAACCTTGTTCTTCCAAATTCTTTGTCATTCTTCTTGTTTGAGGTGCTGAATTCAAGTATCCAATAATTTGTTCAACTGGATGATCTTTGTGTACTCTTGTAGTTGAAATAGGACTGACAGGCATAAATGCATCTAAATTGTTCATGTCAGCCTCTGCACCAACATCTTCATTGTCATCTGAATAAACAATATCTTCTAATTCAGGCATATTTGGATCATCTAGAAGTTCAATGCTTGTTTTTGCACCAACAACATTAACTTCATTTGTGCTAGCAGCATTAACAGTGTTAGTGCTTTTAACATTATCCTCCTTCTCTTGATCATTTCTTTCACCCTCTTTACTTGGATCACCACCTTCTTTTCCTGGTTCTTTAGTAACCTTCTTTTCATCATCTCCTGAAGGTTTGAATACCGCAACAGGAGAACTCTTTGAACTTTGAGAGAATGGTGGATCAGCAGTCCACAATGGTAGCAGAATGTAATCTTTGCCAGGTACTGTCTCCATTTTAGCTTTACCTGCATCATCACATGCTTTTGTACCTGCATTACCATTAGACTGATTTCCTGTAACAACTGGCTTATAATTCATTGACTTTGTTAGTGCATCAATATCAAAAAGCCAATTTGGTCAACTTCCTGCAATATTAGGTGTATTATCACTAAATTGGACATGCATGTTCTCTTCAACTATCCTAGTTCTAATGTTGAATACTCTAAACGCTTTACTATTGATTGAGTACCCAATAAAGAATCCTTTATCGGCCTTACCATCAAACTTGCCTAAGTGATCTATGGTATTGAGAATTGTAACAAGACACCCAAATGGTCTTATAAAGCCTAAAGTTAGTTTTCTACCAAGAAAAAGTTCTTAAGGGGTCTTGTTATGAGGCTTAGTTACTAATACCCTATTTTGCACATAGCAAGCAGTATTAACTGCTTCAGCCTAAAAAGTAGTAGGTAGCTTAGAATTAGCTAGCGTTGTCCTAGCAGCCTCAATTAGTGTTCTATTTTTCCTCTCAGCTACTCCATTTTGTTGAGGAGTTCTAGCTACACTAAATTCTCTTTTAATACATTTTCTCTCACAAAACTGATTCATCTCCTTATTCTTGAACTTAGTTCCATTGTCACATCTAATTACCTTAACCCTTTGATCTATTAGATTTTCTACTTTAGTTATAAAGGACTTAAGTATGCCACTAGTCTCATCTTTAGTAGCTAGAAAGAAAACCCAACTAAACCTACTGTAATCATCTGTGACAATTAGGTAACACATCTTTTTCATTAAGCTTTTTACAAATGTTGGACCAAATAAATCCATGTGCAACATATGCAAAGGTTGGATGATTGATGGTATGTGTTTAATTACACATATCTTTTACCTTTAAAAACAAGCTAAAATAACCAAAAACGGACTTAAAATGCCAAATATATGCTTATTTCGCTAATTGTGTTGTGCAGGAACGGATATTTAAGAAAAGGACGAAAAACGAAGCCAAAATGACAAAACCGGACTCGGAATGGAAAAGCAGGAAAAAGACAAAGTCCAGTCAACAAAAGCCTGAAAAAGTCAACAGAAGTTCAAAACCCCACGACAAGCGAAGCCAAATTCAAGAAAAACAAGGGGGTTTTTTTTTAGTTGACTAAAACTATGCAAATCCCTAAACTTGTTTTATAAAGAAAAGAAGAAAACAAAGAGAGGGACTAATCCTGCCATTTTCCAATTTTTCTTTAAAACTGCCAAATAAACAACAAGGGCCAAACCTGCCTTTTCCAAAACCTTTACCATAACATTAACCCTGTTAGTCCTTAAGGACTAACAATGTTAGTCCTTTAAGGGACTAATTTGCAAAAACACTATAAAGGTTTAGGGGCCATACCTGCAACCCATTAAAACTTACTACTTTCCCCCTTTTTAAACCCTGAATAAACCTAACCACATTTATCACATTCCCGCCATCCCCAACTATACCTTGGGCAGTCTCAGCACTGCGCATATGATTCCAAAAACCTCCCACCATGACCCACTACCCCCAAAGCTTGAAAAACACTGGGATTTTCTTGTAGCAATCCCTCTTGTTCTAATTGGTTTTGATTTTGGACGGCTTAGATGAAATTGAAGGAAATTGAAGGCTAGGATTAGAGGGCTGGTTTCCCCTCTCACAAAAAGCACAACAAGCACATACTTGTGCTATAAAAGGCTGAAGACAGAAGAAGAAAGGATATGAAGTTTTTTAAAGATTTTTAATTTTTTTTAGTTAATGTGTAATTTTTAGTTTTTTATGATAGTGTAACTTCTAAAAGGTTGTAATTTTATTTCAAGTTCTTGTTACTCTTTTAAAAGATTTATTGAATAGTTTTGTTAATTTAAAATCCTGCCTCACTTAAAAAAAAAATTATTGTTCATGAAATGTTCTAATTGTAAGTTATGAAGCAAGGCTAAGACTTGGAAAAGCCTGGGTTTATGAATGTATGCAGAACCATCATGGACTAGCGGGTTAGGGACTTTGGATTTAGAACCTTAATCTTTGGACATTTTGTAAGTTTTCTCAACTTTTCTGTTCATCAGCTCTATTTTATGCTTATTTTGCTTATTTCTTAGTGCTTATTGCTTATTTTATCTTTAAAATGCCCGTATTATTAATCTGTTTTACTTTTCGTTTAAGATTTTAGTTGTAATTTAGCTAAAAACCCAAAAATAGAGAACTAAAGGGGTGTTTGGGACAAGGATAAAAATGGGTCAAAAAGGATTTTTGAAATAGGTCAGGTCTTAAAAGTTATTTGTCATTCATATTTAAGTAAGTTTAAGCAGTTTTTAAAAGTATTTTAGTGTTAAAATTAGTTTTTAACAGTTTTTAGAGTCAAGAAAGTGTGATTATGTGCAAATTTGGATATAGCTAGCAGCAGTATTTGATAAGCTTGTAGTTTAAAGTTGTTTCTTGTGCCCATTTAAAGTCTGTTTTCAAGTCCTTAGTTGTGTGCCACAAGATCTGTGCCTTGGTCTTTTGCACATCTCATCCTTTTACTCTTTTCTGTCAAGTGATAAGAAACCCCAAAAAAAAGAGCTTTTTCTACACTTAATTGTGGCTTATTTTGATTTTCAAATGCTTTTTAAAAGGGATTGGTATAGTACCCTGTGGGCCTATACTTGAGCCTACATGTTAGGTTAAAAACCCCATATGATTCTAGTTGGAAGGCTATATTTTTAAGCCTGACGGTCTTGGCAAAAAGTTCTAGTTTTAAAAAAAAGTTAAACAGCCTGTTTGTTTAGCAATTTTTGATTAGTTTAAAATGGTTGTGGAACATGTTTCAAAATGACTTTCCAATGGGGGCTTTATCGATGCATATTGGACTAAGCTTCAAGGTGTATAACCTTTAGCTATATAGGATCTGTTTTCTAGTTATTTTAAGGCTAGAAAACAGCAACCTTGAGCCCTTGCTAAGGCCAAACAGTCTTAATTTAAGTCTGTTTGGCTTATTTGCTTATCAAGGCCTTATTTAAACCTTGACTAGGCTAACCAGGCCTTTTTAGCTTATTAGGACTTATAGAGTAGATTTTTAGTTATTTTTAAATTAGTGTTTGCTTTTGTTAGCTTATTGGCTTGTTTAGTTAGAATTTAGTGTTTTATAGTTTTAGCATTATTTAGTTTACAAAAATGGCCTTATTCTGGTGTTAATTTTAGTTTTTATTTTTTTTTGAGACCTTAGACATAATTTAGTTATTTTAGCTTTATTTGTTTAAATCCTTGTTAAAGTCAGTTTAAAAAAGACCAAAAAAAAAAGCTAAGGTGCCTTATTTTGTATTCTGTCATAATATAAGCCTTTGCACAGGGCTTATTTTAGCTTATTTTCAAAAAAAGTCCAAGTTTTAAAAGTGCTTAAAATTAAGCCTTTTAAAACTTGGTTTTGAAAATTTTTAAAAAAAAAATAAAAAGGGGATAGGAGTGGAGGTAGGGAGTGAGCAGGGGCTCGAACCCCCCACCTCACACTCTGTCAACCCTTTTAATACACACACTCTTTACCGCTGCGCCCTTGGGTCTGTTAACATTATCCTCCTTTTCTTGATTACTACATTCACTATCTTTACTTGAATCACCACCTTCTTTTCCTGGTTCTTCAGTAACCTTCTTTTCATCATCTCCTGAAGGTTTAAATCCAGCATCAGGAGAACTTTTTGAACTTTGAGAGAATGGTGGATCAGCAGTCCACAATGGTAGCAGAATGTAATCTTTGCCAGGTACTGTCTCCATTCTAGCTTTACCTGCATCATCACATGCTTTTGTACCTGCATTACCATTAGACTGATTTCCTGCAACAACTGGCTTATAATTCATTGACTTTGTTAGTGCATCAATATCAAAAAGCCAATTTGGTCCACTTCCTGCAATATTAGGTGTATTCTCACTAAACTGGACATGCAGGTTCTCTTCAACTATCCTAGTTCTACTGTTGAATACTCTAAATGCTTTACTATTGATTGAGTACCCAACAAAGAATCCTTCATCAGCCTTACCATCAAACTTGCCTAAGTGATCTATGGTATTGAGAATTGTAACAGGACACCCAAATGGTCTCATAAAGCCTAAAGCTGGTTTTCTACCAAGAAAAAGTTCATAAGGGGTCTTGTTATGAGGCTTAGTTACTAATACCCTATTTTGCACATAGCAAGCAGTATTAACTGCTTCAGCCCAAAAAGTAGTAGGTAGCTTAGAATCAGCTAGCATTGTCCTAGCAGCCTCAATTAGTGTTCTATTTTTCCTCTCAGCTACTCCATTTTGTTGAGGAGTTCTAGCTACACTAAATTCTCTCTTAATACCTTTTCTCTCACAAAACTGATTCATCTCCTTATTCTTGAACTCAGTTCCATTGTCACACCTAATTACCTTAACCCTTTGATCTATTAGATTTTCTACTCCAGTTATAAAGGACTTAAGAATGCCACTAGTCTCATCCTTAGTAGCTAGAAAGAAAACCCAACTAAACCTACTGTAATCATCTGTGACAACTAGGCAATACATCTTTTTCATTAAGCTTTTTACAAATGTTGGACCAAACAAATCCATGTGCAACATATGTAAAGGTTGGCTGATTGAACTTACTGTTTTGGACTTACAAGAAGCTCTATGTTGCTTTCCCTTTTGACAAGCAACACAGGTTTGATTATTTTCAAAAAGTTTTGAAGGTAAACCTCTTACAAGATTTCCCTTAACCAGTTTATTCATAGTTTTGAAATTTATGTGTCCAAGCCTCTTATGCCAAAGTTTAGATTCATCAGATGTGGCTTTTGCAAAGAGACAAGTTATACCTTCTTTAGGAACAATATTCTTTAAATCAACACTATACATATTGTTCTTTCTAGGAACTTTAAGTAAATCTTAACTTTCATCAGTTAACTTAAAGTTTGGAGATAAAACAATACATTCAGTGTCATTAAAGAGAACACTATTCTTTTTGTCACACATTTGTGAGATACTAAAGAGGTTAAACTTTAACTCTCTTACAAAATACACATTCTCAAAATCTAAATTACCAATTTTGATTGTACCTTTTCTTGTTATTTTCCCTCCTTTAGGGTTTCCTCCAAAGGCAACATATCCTTCATCAATATCTTCATAGTCTGTAAGATAGGACATGTTTCCTGTCATGTGCCTTGAGCATCTACTATCAATTACTCCTTTATCCTGTAAATCTATTTGTGGATTGCCCTGCACATTAGTTAAGAAAATCAGTTTCTTTTGGGGACCCAAGCCATCACTGACTTAGATCTACCTTGTGCATCAACATAATAAAACTTTTTCAGGATGATTGATGCACTGTTGTGTTTAGAAACATAGTCTAAAACTTTAGTCTTTGGTTTTCAAACCCAACAAGCTGAGGCCTTAACAGCATTAACATTATTTCCCTTAACAGCATTAGCTACTGCTTTTGGCCTAGCAGCATTAACTACTGCTTTTGGCTTAGCAATATTAACATTTTTATCCTTAACAGTATTAACCCTCTGATTAGAATTACTATTTTTAAATGATGTATTCTTATGAATGGGCCACTTTAAAGTTGAATGTGCTCATTTGGAAAGATTTGTCATTGGCCTGGCAACATTCACTATTGTTTTTGTGTGGCCAGCATTAACTTGTCTAGCAGTATTAACTGATACTAAACCAGACTTCATTAGTACTTCTCTTGGAACTATGTTCTTTTTAACATAGGGGTGAGTCTTTTTAGTAAAGTTTTGATGATCACCTTTTTACAATCTATGTTCCAAGTGGGTTTTGTTTGTGGAAGTTTTGTATTTTGAAAATGTTTTTTATTTACCTTTTTACAATCTACCTGCAAGTGATCAAAACTTCCACAAACATAACAAGCTTTATTAAACATCTCAAAATTACTTCCTAATCTTTAAGACATCATATTATTCTAGTTTCTTTGATTGCCTCTTAGAGTATGAATGTTTTGCCTATTTTGCTCAACATGATTGATAGTTTTCCTAGCAGTTTTTTCTTGCTGTTTAGGTTTGACAAACTCTATCTTAGCAAAACTAGGCTTAAATGTTTTCTTTTCAATCTTAGCCTGAGGCACGTCATCTTCCTCATTATCAGACACCCAATCCTCAATAATTGGAGCGCCATTATTCTTCCTAACTACTTTAGGCTTTGCTTCACTAGCCTTAGCTTCGCTTTTCTCAATTATAGGCTTAATAACTATAGGCTCACTTGTAAACTCTTCTAAACCATAGAATGACAGATCAGGTTTTGGAGGCATAAAGTTTCCTGTATAGGGAGGTGAAACAGCATTATACCCTAAATCTATTTTGTACTTATCAACTATCTGACAGTCTATTAATTTGCTTAAGTTTTTAGATGAATTCTCAAAATTTTCTACTGTTAGCTGAATTTCATATTTTTGTTTTTGAGCCAATTCCAACTTCTTTCTAAGCTCTGTAATGGATACTTCTCTTAAATGAATCTCACATTTTAAGACCTTGATATCTTCCTCATAAACAAACTTATTTTTCTTATAGACTAGAAGTCTTGCTTCTACAGACTCTAAACCTATTTTATAAGCAATAACATTTAACTTAGATGTCCTTAAGTCTTTTAACACTTGTTCATTTTGTTCTTTAAGAATTTTAACATTTTCCAAACAATATGAGGAACAGTTTGAATCAGTAGATACCTCAGAGTTAAAACTTGTAGATGAGTAAGCTATGAGTGCAAAGTTAGTTGGACCTTCTTCTGCTTGATCACTCCAATCATAACCAGAACCATCACAAGACACCAAATCATTAGAAGTAGTTGTCTCCACTGGAACAACCCTTCTTGTGTTCTCCCTATTCCTGTTCTCTTGGTTCCTTGGAGCCCTGCACTCCCTTGTAAAGTGTCTCCTTTTGTGGCAGTTGTAACACTCCACCTTGGACTTATCAAACCCAATGGTCTCAATACCATTCACAAAAAACTTCCTTCCAGTGTTCTTCAAGAATCTTTTTGCCCTCATTGTTAGCTTAGCCATCTGCCACCTTAAATCCATCTCTTCTAAATCATCAAGATGAATTTGTTGCAAGTCCTCATTGTCAAGTTGTGGATTGTTTGGTTGACTTGCAAAGAAATCACAGATGACAGCATCACTCAAGTTACCAATTGTTGTTGAGTTAATAGCAATAGCTTGAGTGCTAGCAGTTGTAGCACCATGAGTAGTATTAACTACTCTATTTGTACTGTTGGTGTTGTTTGAGGACACAAAGGCTATGTTTTATGTGTTTGTGCTTGAGCTTGATGTACCTTTGACCTCTGGTCATAGATCTTTAGGTTGTTGTAAAGATCATCCAAGCTTAATGTATCTATCTCAGGCTTGTTCCTCCACACAATGGTATGTGTGTTCCATTCTGGTGATAGACTTTTTAAGAACTTCTGATTCACATTTTCTTGTGAGATACTTTCACCATGAATCTCCAACTGACTGATATGCTTTTGAAGCCTATCAAAGGTTTGATCTAACACCTCTGAGCTAGATGCAGTAAAATTTTCATACTGCTGCTTTAGAAGATTCCTCTTAGTCTTTTTAGTAGCAGCATTCCCTCCAAACCTCTTCTTAACAGCCTGAAGCAATGACTTGGCATCTTTGATGGAGTTAAACTTTAATTAATGTTCATTAGGGATGCCCATCAATAAAGTGCTTATTGCCTTCAACTCTAACCTCATTTATGCCTTTTCTTTAGCAGTTGTAGGAGTAATTGTAGTCTCAACACCTTCAACAACTTTTGTTATTGGAGGTGCATTACCATTCTCTATGACTTATTATAGAGAATAATCAATCATCTAGATGTATTGTTCCATCCTCATCCTCCAAAGCTTATACTCACCTGGTTTGAGCATAGGCACTTTTGATACAGCCACCATATGTACTGAGTCTTGATCCATGTCTTCTTAGCAAAGTTTCTCAAAGCAACAAGCTCTGATACCACTTGTTGGATCCCAGTTGACTTCTAATGATCGAATTCCTTAAGCTTATTTAAGGTTTAGTTATGCTAGATAAATCTAACACAACTTAGTTTAAGAAACTTTGTTTGATAATACTAAAGATAATGCGAAATCTAATCTTTAATATAAGAAGAATTCTTCAGTAACACAAAACAATATAATTTCAACAATAAAAGCTCCAATACTATTATTACAAATAATATGAATTCTCTTCTAGTATTAGGGTTACAAAACCTTGAAGCTATGAATTATACAACTAAGATACATAAACAAAAGAGTTCTGGATTGCAAACTCTATGCCCTATGACCTCCTTTTATACACCAAGGAATCCTAGTTGATTTACAATTTATTCCTAAAACTTAGATTATTCTCAAAGATCTATTTTATAAATAACAATCCTTATCTCGTAAGTAATCTTGATCTTTAAGCAATCTTTATCTTTCAGCAGTTGTAATCTTTTAGCAGTTGTAACTTTCAGCAGTTGTAACTTTGTACCAGCAGCATTAACTCTTAACAAGCAGTAGTAACTTATACACCAGCAGCATTAACTGTGTATAAGCAGTAGTAACTAGTTAGAATATTTTTTCAATCTTCATCAGCAGTACTAACTTTACTCTAGCAGTACTAACATATACTAGCAGTAGTAACTAGCAGTACTAATATACACTAGCAGTACTAAGTTACACTAGCAGTAGTAACTATGAACTAGCTATACTAACTACTTAGAATATTTTCTTTAGAGTTAATGAACAGCATTAAGTTTTACTTAGCAGCAGTAACATAAACCTTAGCAGCGGTAACTTCAAGAACATCATGAAGACTTTTATTCCTAACAAAGAGGAGTGCTACAAACTGAGGAAGATTCTTTAGCAGAATCATAATTAG
This sequence comes from Tanacetum coccineum, assembly GCA_026074375.1. NCBI lineage: Eukaryota > Viridiplantae > Streptophyta > Magnoliopsida > Asterales > Asteraceae > Tanacetum > Tanacetum coccineum. Next base: position 28,299 of record BQNB010068241.1, read on the forward strand.
TGACTGAAGAGTCAGTGACATTTACTGAGGAATCAATTACTCTAACTTGTAATTCAAAAGGAAGAATTCTACCAGTATCATGATTAGGCAAATTAAATCCTTAAGCTTTAGATAGCCAAGGTCTTTAAACATTGGGAATAGACACATTGGTATCATCAGCTGAAGATTTTACAAAGACTAAGTCTTTTTACCCAAAACTAAAGGGATCTTCAGTGAGTTGATCAACTCTTAAGATTCGTTTCTTTTGATTTGGAATTTGTTCACTGATACACTGATTTACTTTGTTAGAACTGTTAACCCATGTTTCAGTAATTTCTGTTAGCTCTTTCAATTCTTTTCTTAAGTTTGATTCTCTTTGAGAATTTTAATGTTTACATGTGGCATTATAAGAAAATCAAGCTTTGCCTGTTTTAGTTCTAACAGTTTTTCTTTGCATGTATTCAGTTTTTGAACAATATCTCTATGTTTAATCATAAGATTGTTTCTTTGTTCCTCAACAAAATTAAGATCTACACCCAAATAATCAAGAAAATATTTTCTTTCATCATTATCTTCTATTTTAAGAAGAGTGTGTACATTTCTTATGAAGATCTTGACCCATTCACCATTTCTGGAAATTTCTTTGCCAATAGCAACACTTTAACCATCAGCAAGTGCCATGAGTACCATTACCTCTACCATTTCATTGTCATCAAAAGACACTTCCTCTTTATCTCATTCATATGCTTCAGTAATAAGACCTTGGTTTCTAACCTGGGATGATTTGGATGTTGAAGCACCAGAACTGAGGAGGACCAGTTTAGTCTTGACTTTGTTGTATTTGGCTTCAAAGTCTTTGTTGGGCCTTAGTTCAGGTTTGTGTTGTTGAGAGGAACTGATGAATTTAGGTTGATGTTTGTTTTGAAAGGGTGATGAGTATGAGGGAACTAAAGTCTTTGAAAAATAATCTCTTGTAAAATGACCTTTCCTTCTACATTTGTGGCATTCAGTTTAGTCAGTTGCCTTTGCACCACTAAATCTTTGGATACCCTTTTTGAAGAACCTTTTAGATTTGGCTAAGAGATATCTTTTATGAAATTCGATTTCGAGGTCATTCATGTACTCTTAACTTCTTCTTGTATCCTCTTCATCATCAGAACTATCTTAAATGTCCTGGACAATAGAGGTTGAGATGAAGGCAGTTGACAAGGGTGTTGCAGTGGTTAAAGATTTTTTCTTTTCAGTTTCATAAATACTGTCAATTAGGTTTTCCTCATACTTGAGTTTGCCAAATAGAGAAGCAAGCTCAGAATCCTTAACATGGTTAGTATTTCTAAGACTTTGGCAGAAACTTAGCCACTTCTTTGGTAACTCATTGATGAAACCAATATTTCTTTCAAGCTTTGAAAGTTTAATGCCATCATTTACTAGTTTATTCATCAAAGCTTTGTATATGGTGAAAGTTTGTATTAGATTTTTACCTTCCACGGCAACAAAGTGATCTTTTAAACAAATATATAAGAGATAATAAGAACAAGTTTAAAACAACACAAAATTAACTTTTCAACGTATAAAAATTCTTATTAGAATGATATAAAGAATCTATGACATACTTTGCTTGCGAAATAGAAAAGTAGTTGAATGATAATTTGGTGATCTCCTTTAAACTTTATCTTAAACCTAAGTAACAAGTTTAAGTACAAACTTTTAACCAACACTTAAGCTTCAGCTTCAGTGGTTCTGTTAGTTTGATTTAGGAGTAAAGTACTCTTGAATGTGTTTCACATTAATTGCAAGAGAGGCATATTTACTCCCATATCTTATTCCTTTTATAGATAAAGAATTAGGGTTTACAAGGGTTCCTTAAGACACATGTCATGCATTGGATGGGTGTCTGAGATCCCATTTAATGCACACATGCTTTAAGGTACTAGGTACAGTCCTTTAGGGAAAGTTGTTATACTTCTATATCAACTTTAGAAGTATTCATTCCCAAGGAGATATGCTTTATACTTTTTGTTATAAAGCATATATTTTTCTTGCCTTGTAACAATTCACATTTTCACATCTTGTTACGTCAATAAATATTAAACTATTTATTTTAAACATCTACGTGTTTACTTTAAATATTCATCGTTTAGTTAAATCGTGTAAACTAAAAATCAACAATCAATGTAAACGGATACCAAACAAATAAAAGTTTACGTCAAGCAAGCATTATATTATTTTTACGAAAGTAATAATTAACTTTTTATATTTTATTTTTATTGGTTAAGTAAAACATTTACGTTTCGCAATAAAATATATTTAGGCATACCCAGAAGCACCAATACATATCTATACTCAACCAGATACCCACAATTATACCCAATATCTAACAATTATATATTTTAACATATATATACATACATATCCGGTTCTATATATATGAAACACAAAGAGATATTTATTTTTGACTTTTGTAAACTAGCAAGTGTTGTTATAACTTTCAAGTAGCCTTTCTTACATCTATTAACTCTCTTACACTAGTTCTTATATCAAGCAAACTTCCATAACTTCTTACACCAAAACCATACCTCCTTCCTAATTTTTTAGATCTTGTCTAAGATATTTCAAGTATAAAAGGCATCATATTCTAACACTTTCATTCACATAACATTTCAAACTAGCAAAATTTAACCAAAAACTCTCCCACCTTTACAATAGGCCACGGCTCAAACAAACCACCTTTATACATTTCATATTTTTGATTTTTCAAGTACTACAAGTTTTCAAGGTTCATTGTCAGGCATATCTAAGGTGTATTGGAAGCTTGGTTGGGTGATTATAAGGGTTTAATATCAAGAAGAAAACTAGGGTTTCTATAATTGAAATTAGGGTTTTCTTGTTTTGGAAGCTTGGGTTTTCTTGATAAGTTAGGGTTTAGACTTTTTCTCTCTTCGTCATCCATCTTGTTAAGGTCTTCTAAGAACCCTAAACTTTTCACATTATTAATTTCATGTTTTATATAATTATTGTTTAAGTTATGGTTAATTATTTATTTATAAAGTGTATATAAATAAATAAATATGATGGACATTTTTCTTAAACACATTCTTGGACATATATTAAAGGACTATAAATATACACAAGTTAGTGTATTAATCATAAATTAGAGGACTTGTAGTAATTTATTTAAGTTAAAAACTTATAAAACCAAGTTTATGGAATTTTATAAAACCTATGTCTTAAATCCAAAATTTTAATATTTATTTTATATTCTACTAAAATACTACATATTATGAGAATCGTAAGCATATAAAGAACTCGAAAATCCGAATTATAACAAAGGGGTTATGAAGTTTACAAGTTTATGATAATTAATGTTTTTATAATAATAAATTTATAAAAAAATTACTGTTCATAACAGAAGGTTTTTGGAAAATTTATTACTTGGATAGAACTTTTAATTACGAATCCGTGCATATAAGGATCACTAAAAACGGAATTAAAATGCATAAGTTATGATGTTTATAAGATTACAATGATTAAATATATAAAAATAGTTTTATATAAATTATAAAAACAGTAAAAGTTACTGTTTATCAGTAGCTAAATTTTCATAAAAATAATATTTTGATAAATCTTCTTAATACGAAACCGTAGACATAAAGAGTGTATAAAACGGAGTTAAAATTAAAAAAGATATAAGGTTTATAAAACCTTATGCACTATTTTTATACTTGTGCACTATTTTCTAACATGAATAGTGTTGGTTCGTTTTTAATAAAAACTTTACAAAACGATGTGGTATCACTTACACAATATTTTTACATGTTTTTAACTTTATAAATATTATTTTACAATACGATTGAACTATTTATACAATAACATTATATAAATAATAAAAATGTTAAATCGAGTATTCTTAACAAATGATTAATTGTTGAACAAGTATACTATTTTTATAAATACAAGTACATGGACTGTTATTTTTTAAAGTACAATTTTTTATGTTTAATTATATAAATTAAACAAACATGTTTAGGTGGTGATGTAACTATATAGAATTATATGTGGTGATAGTTATTTATTACATTGTACTCATACGACCTATATTTAATTAGGTTGCATTCGGACTATACGTGACAATTTTCATATTTGATTTATATATCAAATACATTCACTATGGTGAGTTCATTGCCCCGCTTTTATACAATTACATTGATTTACAACTTTAGGGTGAGAAACATGCATTGTTTTACGATTGGACGCAAGTACACTTTTATACAAATTACGAGTTTGCCTAAGTAGTTATAACTCACTGTGCCCATGAATCATGAATTGTTAATTACTGGATTGTAAGCGCGAATGTTATGAATATATCTATTTAGGATTGACTTCCCTGTCCGGGTGAGTAGCGCTCACTAGTTTCGGAGGTACCGAAACGATGGATGTATATCATGTCGAAACAATATTGATGTTGCGGGTTAAACATCTACATGGGCACATTATGTGCATTAAATTGCATACACATACATATTAAGCCTCAGTGTCATGAGCTTAAAGCAGGCGTAATTACTTTTGTGATATTGTATTCGTTACTTTTCATACACTTGGAAATCTTGCGGTCCTACTTTATACATTACTTAAACCTGTGAATTCACTAACTTTATGTTCACATTTTAAAGCATGTTTTTCTCCGGTCAATAAGGAAAGAACAAGGATACATTGGTGATCATCATTTTGGAGTCACATTATTATAAAGATTTAAGTGCATTACATTTTGGAGTATTTGCTATGTATTAAAATATGTTAGGAATTACGTTTTCCTAACTTAGTACCGACAGTATTAGTAGTTAGTACTGATAGTTATAGTTAGTACTGACAGTACAAAGTGTTAAGTATTGATCAGTTAGTTAGTACCGATAGTAGAAAATAGTTAGTACCGTTTAAGAGATATGTATGAGATATTTTAGGAAAAGATATGTACGCGTTTTGTAAGCCTGTTAGGGTTAATCCTTGGTCTATAAAAGGATCCCTCTTGGCATAGTTAGACATACGGTCTCAATATATATCTCATACAAAGCATATCTCATAGTTAGTAATTTGTAATCACTCAAAGCAGATTAATAGAAATTATTATTTAGTTGTTCATTGTTCTTCTTAGTACTTGTGTTAAGATTCCGCATTAACACATAGTATTCATAATCAGTGTTTCTACATAGTCAACTGTATTTATACATCTTGGCTATCATCTTTAATAGGCTGTAGAGATCTATTCAACAAGGGACTCACAAAATCTTTACACTTTTCAAGGATGAACATGATAAGCCATGGGCTTTTGTAACAAACAATTTATTAATCCAATGTAACATTTTCAAACGACTCATACAGAGGTCGTTCTTATATCTTATGCTGAAGTAACACTCTCAGACCTATATTTCGCTGTGACCCAATTTGGGGGTGTTACAGATTGGTATCTAGAACCAAGGTTATAAAGAACCAGGTCAAATATTTTGCTTGGACTATAACTGTTTTCAAACATTGCATCATACAAAATGTTTTCATGGGACATACATACACTATTTGGTTGCATTAATTGGTTATACTAGATGCTTGCATGATTTATATACGTGTTTACCTTACATT